>QLPD01002087.1:0-16940 GCA_003314085.1 Hymenopellis raphanipes
AATTTCTTTCTTTCGCTTCAACACACGCGACAAACCCTGGATTGGATGTACCAAGGGCAGTACTAGCTAACTCTTTCTCGTGGAACTACCGTTATTCAGAACTACCAAGGGAATCGGATGATCATGACATTCGGCTTTACGGACGTGACGTTGAAATCGCCTTGATCCGAATGCGTCGATCCCATGACTGTCACCGCGATCTCTTGGCTGACTCACTCGCTGCACACCCAACAGGCTCGCCAACTTCTCAACTCCTTACTTCGGTCCGACGGAGGCATATTTCATTCACGCGCATGATATGTTATCTCCTCCTAACCACCACCATGGGCAAATTCTTCGACACGATCCCCGACTTTGTCGTGCGCCAGATCGAGCAGCAACACATGTTCTGGGTTGCTACTGCGCCGCTGAGCGCGGAGGGGCATGTCAATGTGAGTAGTAAAGGGCTCGAGGGGACGTTTCATGTGGTGGACGAGAAGACGGTGTGGTATGAGGATTTGACGGGGAGTGGTGAGTCCCTTCTCGAGTCTGGGTCGGGGTTGAGGAGTTGAGGAGTTGACGTGTGGTGCGGTAGGGAACGAGACGATTTCGCATTTGAGGGAGCCGGGGAATGGGAGGATTACTGTTTTGTTTAACGCGTTTGAGGGACCGCCGAGTATTATTAGGTTGTTTGGGAAAGGTGCGTTGTGCGATGGTTTAGCTTGGTTTCGTGAGATAAAGCTACGTTGATAGGTGTGGTTTACGAGTATGGGAGTCCGGAGTATGAAGAGCTTTTACCGCCCGAGAAGCGGCAGCCGGGATCGAGGTCTGTTATTAAGGTGGATGTGCATAAGGTTGGCACGGTACGTGTTTCTTCTTCCTTCTCGATTCTCCTTTAACGTGTGATAGTCATGCGGTTACGCTGTACCGTATTACAACTTTGTCGGCCATCGGACGCGGCTTATCGAGTTTTGTGAGAGGCTGGAGAAAGTTGAAAATGCGGACGATGAGAATGAGAAAGCGAAGGGTGTGGGGTTGAGACAGTATTGGATTAAGAATAACTTGCAGAGTATTGATGGATTGGCCGGGATGGTTAGTGGGCATGTGGGGACGGGGAAGGTGGGGAGTGTTAGGGTGCCGAAGGCGAAGGAGGCGAGTAAAGGGAAGGCAGGGAGAGGATGCGGAGCCGGGGTGTTTGATGGATATGCGGGGACGGTCGGGGGTTTTGTAGTGGGCGTCGTTGTTATGGGTGTCTATTCGCGGGTTTGGTTTTAGAGGAGATAGGACAAAAAACGATGATATTTTCAAACGACTCCGCTCCAGCGCCAGCCGTACATCAATCAGAGTGACAGGCAATTCGCTTGTACTCGGCGTCCTTTGGTAAATAAATTGGAGCAGAAATGATATCGCTTTCCGAGACCCCGCCGCTTCTGGAATATGCAGACCTTCGAGGATCCTTGAATGGGAATGAAACAGGTTATTTTGTGCGATAGAGGCGAAGAGATTGGTTCCTAGAGAAGGGTTCGCCTTCCCAGATGATTCAAAAAAAGTGGTAGTCTGTCATTTGGACCTCGATGGTCATGAACTTTGGGGTGCTCGTGGCGAGTCCTCGCAAATCCGAACCTATAGCACATAGAGCCACTTGAATTGAGCACATTGAGGCTCACTGAACTTTCAGAAGAAGCCTGCCTTCGGCAACATCCGGCGCTTGATTCCCAGGCCCAGATCAAGATCCTGCTTTCTTTTCTTTACATCCATAGTCATTTCTATTCAACAACAACCTCATCACACTCAGTTACACGGAAAGCCATCCAGGCGCCATTGGATTATACACGGCTGCACGCTTCCCCCGGGCATTATCGGCGCGCCCCAGCGTACACGAACACGAACAGGAAAGCACCACCGTAATGCCGGGACACTTGGAGACAACGAGCCTCGCGAATTGGGTCGGAATTGCGTCTTTGAGACAGGGTGGGCGCGAAGGAGAGGAGAGAGACGAGGGCATGGAAGAGTTTGGGCGGAAGGCGGACGTGTATATGGACGTGGATTTGGTTGGTGTTTCTTGCCTTTTATTAGTTCCTTTAGCCGTCTCTTATGGCTAAACAGGACAGCGATATTCCAGGTCTTGGACAGATTCGCGCGCGTGAGGACGAGGAGCAGGTGCCAGGTTTAAATTTGAGCAAGTGGCGAACGCCATCTCGCTCGCGTAGACCACCACCGCTTGCGTCCTTCTCTCTCGAATCACCTTTCTCATCTTTCATGCTTTCATCCATTGACCGAGACGGACTACCCTCCTATCCTGACTCACGGCGCAAAGTACGCGGCATTCTTTTCATTTATAGAAACGGAGCTGCTCACATTGGTTTTTTAGTACACCGAATCACACCCCCATGCGCTGTCTACATCGAGGTCTGAAAGTACCAACGTAAGTCCTTTATATTTTTGTCTGTAGACCAATGGATTGGTGCTCACTTTTTTGAAGGATACTGTACGCGAAGGAGCTTCGTCTACTAGTATTACCTCTGGATGTCCGCCGCCACCGAAGCCATTGCTTGGAACCTTACCTGGGCCGTCAACTATCTCTCCCCGTCAACGACTTCCTCGAGCGGAACAACAAATATCGAATCGCAGCTCAGACGAGATGAAGAGTCGAATCCCCAGCAGGCCTGCTCGTCGTGCAGAACCCGGACCATCATCTCATCGTGCCAAGGATAACGTGGAGTCGCTTTTCACGCCGCCCAAAGGAGAGGACATGCCATTGTTTACGCCGCCGAGGTCACCCCTTCCATCATTGTCGTCTCCCGGGCCTGTCGCGCGCTGGGTGCAGACGCCTGATCCAGATGATGATGTGGTCATGGTGCAGGTGGGGAAAGCCAAGGCGAAGAAAAAGAAGACGCTGCAAGTCTGCGTTCTGGTTCCGCGGTTAAGCAAAGCGGAGAGGAGGACGTACAAGAAAGAGGATGAGGAGACTTTGGGGTCTAGGCCTTTAGTTTCCCTGCGACGACGCGTCGAGTCTGCGCGTGCTTCGTCGTCTGCGGTTGTCCAGCGCTCATCTTCGTATTCTGCTGTACAACGCTCCTCGTCTTCTGCATCTCGAAAGCAGTCTTCCTTGTCGTCCGTGCAACGTTCTTCCTCATCGTCGTCCCGACATCCGCCCTCCTCCTCGTCACGTCCCGCTCTGTCATTTCCCGTGGCGTATAGGTACCCGCAGCGCAAGGCGAAGCAAAAGGCGTTTATGGATATCCAGGAGCAGCAGTCCATGACAGCAGCGTTCCAGTTGAACCAGTTTTTTGAGCTGAATGATGATGACGTCGTGGAGGTGGAAGAGAGGGTGCTCCATATTCCAAGCAAAGGGGAGGCTGGACCGCCGAAGAGCAAGGTTCCTGTGGCATCGACGAGTAAAACGCCTGCTTTCCAGGTCAACTCTGCATCTAGGGCTGCGCCCATCACTGGTGATCTGCTAGCCGCGTATTATCAGGTGCTTGCCGGGGTGGGTTCTGCGCGAACGGACAAGGCTAAGGTTGTCGCCGACAAAGGGAAGCAGAAGGACAAGTCCGTCGTCGGCAAAGGGAAACGCAAAGCACGGGCGGTCGACGATGACGAGATGGTGATAGTACCCTACAACAGCGACGCCTCTGGTGCGTATTCCTCAGGTTCTTTGTTACTATTCTACTACTCCGCGACTATATCATAGGTCCCGCGCTTCTCATGCTAGAGGGGCATTATGGCGCCGTAGCCGCCGCTATTTTGGCTGAACCTGGCGGCCTCGAACGGCACATCGCCAGTTACAACCTCTACCCGCGGCCCGCTCCACTCCCGGAATACGAAGCACCACGCTTCAGCACGATCGACTGGGAGCAATATCCGCCTCCCCCCATGCTCACCTTCACACAGAAAGCTGTCGAGACCACCAAGATGCTCGAAGCGGGTGAGGCTCTCGCCATTAAAAACTTTCAGGAAACCGGCCTGCATGTCAATGCCAGCCCCGCATACCTCCGGAATATAGATGAACTGGCGCGGCGCCCAGATTCTTGGGTATACCAGCTCTCGGACGGTATGCGCTCTTTTTCCTTTCTTCCTCTGCTCGTCCTTACACCTTTGCAGAGTACCGGAAAGCGCAACAGGATTCCAGGGAGAACGAGCAGGAGGACAACGACGCGCAGATGGATGTTGAAGACGACTCGGAACAGATAGTGGAGCAGGAGGAGGAGGAGGGGTGGTCTCCGGTAAAGAGCAGGAAACGACGATGTGCGTTCTTTTTGTGCTTCTCTTGCGTTTACCTCTGAATGGTTATTTCAGATGTGAAGGAATCCGATGATGAGGACCAGGACTCTCGCCCCCCTCCGCGTCGTCCCAAGCGTTAGTATCTGTATTTCTTAAATTGTTTCAAAATTTTACCTATTCGTTACTGTATCTTGATATGCTGTGCTTTTCTTGGGCTTCGCCCATTCCTCAGGCCCCTGTAAAAAGAACCTCCCAGACTGGAGTTACAGTTCTTCTTGTCGCGGGGCCCAAGCTAGAACGACACCCATCGATCTCGGCTTCGAACAGCATGAACTTTGTATGGTCTTGTATTGAGCTGACACAAGAGAACGCCGCTAAGCTGTCCGCTATTCGGGCTTTAGACGGTTGCTTGTACTCTGTGGACTCGGGACGGGGAAAGCAACGAGATGCAAAACAACTTTTTGTTCACTAGTATATGGTAAGGAGGCCCGACAACTCTCGTACAATTAGTTATTGGACCATAACTAAAATTGCTCGTAATAACTGAAATTAGTATTCAATTCCACGGGGTAGACTCACCGACAGCTAAAGATGACAAAACTGAGAACACTGGGAGACTGCCTAGTGAAGACAAGTCAATGAGCACGAAAAGAACGTACAAGAACAACGCGTACGGCGGATACGCCGCCCATAAGGAAATCGTCCATATTAAAAGAATGAGCACGAATCAACGAAGAAGAAAGTAGAAGCGTACGCGTAAAGTCCTTGGGAGCCTTTCCCTTCGAATTCACTTGAGCCATGTCGAAAGCAAGTCGTAGTACAGATGTAAAACCTGTGTCCTTAAATACCCCACAAGTCGGGTGCCTTACGATACCACTCCAACCCACACCGGGGAACACACCAAGCCCACGCACGCTTCCCGAACTCCTTCCCACCATCGCCCACTTCGTTCCACAATCAATCCCGAATGAGTTAGCTAGGAGGTCGTGTTCGTACAGAATCCAGACCCATAGCAGGTATACGTCGGCTACTGGAAGACTCGTCGCGAATGGATCCTAAAGTGCGCGGCGCCATTCGGGACGGGATGAGCACATTTTGTGGAGCACATGGTAGATGATAAAACGGATAGGCATCCGTGGGCGGCAGTGTATTTCTGGTCATACTCAGATTGGTTTTCCTGTGTTCATTGCGAAGACTGATGATGGCGGTTCAAAGCGCGTCGGTGAAAAGGCAGGCATAGCGGCAGGCACTTGTCTTGGTTTGGTACTAGCCCCTAAGTAGCTGTTTGACGCACACCGTCGTGTCTGAAACTATCGTATACAACTCTTGTCAACCCGTTATCGTCCTCCACAAAGCCCTCAAGAAAATTATCCTATCCTCCTTATCTCATCCATCATTCTCAACTGAGGGCTGCCTCCATCTAATCCGACCCTCATGGCTCATCGCTGTAACCACTGCCAAGCTTCATGCATCGGATATTCCGCAAGCGAGCCGGAACCGTCTCCTGATATCGCTCCATTGCTAGCGACGAACCAGCCTCCCTCTGCCATTCAAGAGGAGGAGTCGCGCATGATCCGCGTCGATGCAGCGAGAGATTTAGCTAAGCTCGAGACGATTGTTGAGGAGTTACAGCAGACCATTGAGGGCGAGATGGTTAGGCGAGATGCACTGGCGTGGAAAGTGCAGCACCATCGTCTGGTGCTCAATCCTGTTCGCCGCCTTCCCGCCGATGTTCTCCTTGAAATCTTCCTCTTTGCTTGTGCACGCAGTACCAAAAATCCGAAGCGCTTCTACCTCATTCCACCCACCTCCCTCGCCGCCGTATGTCGCTCGTGGAATCATGTTGCTGTTACTTCTCCCCAGCTTTGGCGGCAATGCACGTTTATTCTCCCCGATTGTTATACCAGGAAAATCGGGGACAATGTATGTTTATTGCCTGGGGTGTCCATTTCTCGTGCCGCGATGTGTCCGCTCTGGCTCGATTTACGTCTGGACGGAAACCTTTCATATTCCAATTCGGCTTACTCTTTTCTGTTATCCATTTCTAGCCGTGTTCAGCGACTTCGCGTTAGCACCACCGACCTGAGGCTCTTGGAGCGCCCAGAGTTTCGCCATTTCGCTATCGGCCTGACCTCATTGGTGCATATGGATTTGTGCATGAATACCAATCACGGCGGCACGTTAACTACCCTTTCTCTCCCGCATACTCTCCAACATCTAGTTATTACTCCATATGCCGCATTTTCCAACCCGGAAGTCGATTTCAACTGGAGTCACCTCGAAAGCCTTGTCCTACGAGCCAGAGAGCTTGGCCGTAAAGATACATCTGCACATTCCACAGTTGGTATCCTGGCGAAAGTGCGCAATCTTCGTCGGCTTACCTTCTCTGATGACTGGGATATCAAAACCGTCCCGGCGGACGAGCGCCTTCATGCCCCCGACGAGTTGACTACAATTGCTCATTTGACGGACTTGGTCATTGAGAGTGGGACACCATCCCTCTACAATGTGCTCGATAACATTTCCACTCCATCCTTGGAGCGCTTAATGATCAGAGGAGGTTTGCGCGAGACATTGCCACACGTGAAAGACATGCTTGAGAAATCAGGCTGCGTTTTGCGACATCTTACTTTGCAGGACTTTAATGACGGCGCCTTGGTACCCACGACCACGGTCAACTCTCTTATACGCCGGTGTGATTCGCTCGAGCGGTTATCCCTCTTTCAAATCCGGGCCGGTATAGAATATTTTACCCGGCTTCTGTCCTCCCTAGAATTCCTTCCGCGGCTACGCGTCCTCGCACTTGACATCTCTTATTGTTCTGCCGCAACGCAGGATGTTGTCGCTGACGGCATCCTGGCGTTCTTGGAGTCTCGCCTGAGATCTTCTACTGCGGGCGACACTGGTATGGCGCCATGCGTAGGCTTGGAATCCTTTACGCTGCACGCATCGACTGAGGAAAAATTTGATTTCACGGAAGTACGGCACCAACGCATCAGGGAACTGCGCGCTTCTGGCCTGCTGTTCTACATTTGTCGATATGACACCGACGATCCCAGCATGTACTGATTGATAACTAGTGGTCGAGTCAACTTCATGGACGAATACTGGGTTGTACGATACGAAGTAGTATCTTGGTTTAGTCGAACATTTACCTACGCAATAAACGTTTCCAAGTTTGACACACGAAAGGATCGTTGTGACGCCAGTTCATGCGCGTCGACTCACGACAGCGTTGGAAAAGTTCTTGGGACCTTCTGAGTCGTGGCCTTTTCCTTCAACTTCGTCGACGAGAACCTATCCGCCTTGCATGCAGTGATTCTGGCGGGCCTTGTGACATTCGGTAATGGTGTACTTTTCCCTTCATTCCTCACTTGTATGTCCTTGCCTGCCGGGGACCGACAACGTGTACAAGGACGAGGGGAATGTGTAGACCTACAAGATCACGGAGCTTTGTGTCCCGGAACAACTTACAACAGCGTTGGGGAGAGTCTTGACTATCTGTCCGTGGTGGAGTGTCTGATTAAATATAAGTAGTACTTACTGTGGATGGATCTGCCGGGATAATTTTAGGAAGGGGTCGTTGGAATCAGTGCAAAACAAGGCCCAGGCAGATTAATTTTAGAGAACCTAGAGGAAACGCAAATCAGACGAGAAGCTGAGAAACATGGCTTAGAGATGCCACATGTGTAGAGGACGAGAGCTTTGCGAGCGTTGATTTCACGGTGACGCGTGCATTTATTTGGTGCTATTGAGGCGCCTGTCCTTCAATCAGTGTGGATTTGAATTGGTATCAGTCAACGGTAAGCCTCCATTCTGCTAGCCAACATGGATTCATTATTGATTCTGTGTTTCATGTCTGTAACTCGTGCAAGGCGACGTGTGTTGACTCCTTTACCACAGAATCATTAGCCATCTCCATGGCATATCGCCCTGCTTATAAACTCAAATGAAGCGCCAACTGACACCCAAGAGGCCGAATTGCGTCGACTGCGTCTTGATGGCCGCCATCGCCTTGAAAGGATAGATGCGCTTTTCAAAGAGACCCAGTAGACTCTAGCCGATCTGTAAGCGCGGCGCACTGCAGAGCCTAAGCGAAAAATTGCGAGATATCTACAATGTGATTCGGATTCGGGGAATCGAATCCCGAGCTAGCGCCCTCACACTATACAATTGGCGACTATGAGAGACGCTAATGTTAGCCGTTACACCATATCCGATGTCGACCGTCTTTCATGGCGCCCATGTGGTGATGATCAGATTACTACAGTTCACGCTGCACGATAATGAATTTGTACAACTCCACATCGAAAGTACCTCTCTCTGCCTCCGCTTGTAGTCTAATTATCATCGTTCTCCAACTGTGTCCGCGCGAAGTCCAGGGAATAGACCAAGAACGGTTCAAAGCACATCAGTGAAAAGCGGCAGGCACCAGTGCCTGCCGATCTCGTTCAGGAGTTAGCCCCTAAGTTACTACTTGACGTGTACCATCGTCGTGTACGACTATACTAAGAGCTTGCAAGCCTTATAGGTGTAATGTCTTCTTGGTGCGGGCTATCCTTCTGTAAAAACTTGGGAAGAGCGACATCTCCTCAAGGAGTCTAAGGAAGCCGTTCTATCGCCCGCAATCGGTGAGTATCTTTGTGCGCTGTTCTCGATTTTCTTCCTTTCATGGGTCGCCTCTAGCTTCTATATCATTCGACGCGTCATTCACCTGATGGTGCGAAAACTTGTGGGAAGAGCTTCCGTCTGCATAAGCGCCGCGAGGCTTCAACGTTGTCAAGAGCCCTCAGTGTCGTCGAGAAATCCTCCAAGAAAATATTCCCATCCTTCTCAATCATACTTGTAAGTCTTCAAATCAAAACTATCATATAGCTGATCTGACGTTGGCTCTTATAGCGCACCTCATGGCTCATCGCTGTAACCATTGCCAATCGACGTGTGGCGGATACCGCGCCAGCCCGCCGACACCTTCGCCCGATATCGCACAACTGATGGCGACAAACGATCCTCCTTCTCCCAGCCAAGAAGAGGAGTTTCGTAGGATCAGCATCGACGGTGTGAAGCGTCTAGCTGAACTCGAAGCGATCATCGGGGAGTTACAGCAGACCCTCGAGGGTGTGATGGCTGAGCGGGATGCACTGGCGTGGAAGGTGGAACACCATCATCTGGTGCTCAACCCTGTCCGCCGCCTGCCCGCCGAAATTCTGCGCGAAATCTTCCTCTTCGCCTGCGCGCGCAGTACCACACAGCCCTCCCACTTCTACCTAACTCCACCCACATACCTTGCCGCCGTATGTCGCTCATGGAATCATATTGCTGTTACTTCTGCCCAGCTTTGGCGGCAATGCGAGCTTTCGCTCTACAAGAACAAATATTCCCAGCGCGCGATTAACGAAGACAAGGCCTATTTGTTGTCGGGGGTGTCCATTTCTCGCTCCGCTACATGTCCTCTCTGGCTAGATTTACGTCTGGTCAACTTCTCGTATGCCGACCCCGTCTACCCTTTTCTTTTGGTAATTTCCAGCCGTGTCCAGAGGATGCGCCTCCGCACCTTCAATCTGGGGTTCTTGGGGAGCCCAGAGTTTCGACGCTTTGCTGACGCTTTGACGACATTGGCGTATATGGATCTTTGCTTGGAAAACAATGACGTCGCCCCGTCACCTACCTTTTCCCTCCCACACACTGTACAAGATCTCGTCATTACTCCATATGCCGAATTCTCCTCCCCAGAAGTCGACCTGAACTGGAGTCACCTGCGAAGTCTTGTGCTCCGCTATCCAGGTGCATCAACACGTTCCATTCTTCGTATACTCAGCAGAGTGCGCCGTCTTCGCAGCCTTACCTTCTCTGACGACTGTGACAACACACATGGTTGGCAGCCGGATTCACATGAAGAGTTTGACGCGCTAATTACTATGGCTCATGTAACAGACATGGCCGTGGAGAGCTCCACGCCAGCCCTCTGCGATGTGTTGGCTCAAATTTCCGCTCCGTCCCTGGAACGTTTAGTTATCAGAGGAGGCGCGCGCGAGATATTTCCACACGTCAACGACATGCTTCAGAGATCTCACCACACCTTGCAGCATCTTACTTTACAGAGCCTCGGAGACGAACACGGCTCCATCGGCACCATCGATGCCGCCGACTCTCTGATACGTCTATGTGGTTCACTCCGGGAGTTATCTCTCCTGGATATCAAGGCTGGCGCCGAATCTATTACACAGCTTCTTTCCTCCCTAGAATCGCTTCCCCAGCTAGGCATCCTCGCACTTGACATCTCCTATGTACGCGACCTCGGTACCACGACCCAGATCACCGTGGCCTCCGAAATTATGGCATTCTTGGAGTCCCGCCGGGGAGCCGCTGATGCGCCCGACTCGGACACTGGTGCCGCGACATGCGTAGATTTGGAATCATTTACGCTGCACGCACCACCTCTAGAAGTATTCGACTTCACGGAAGTACAGCACCAGCGCATCAAGGCGCTGCGTGCATCCGGTCTACTACTCTACATTTGTCGATATGCTCAAAGCGATCCTAGACCATACTGAGTACGATCGTCTTCGATTCGAATTCGTAGTGATACCAATTTTTTTTGACGAGCGCTAGGATCTTATTTATGCTTAGTTGAAGTACTCATGTATTTTGTAACAAGGTAAATAATACACGAGGGGCATACCTCATTACGATGCCAAGTGCGCCTACGACAGCTTCGGGAAACTTCTCAAGATGTCCGTCTGCGCCGGCGTAAGCCTCCTTGGATCGCAGTACGACCCTATGTTATGTCTCGAAACTGTTTTCTTGAGCCTCTATTTTAGGGCGATTCGTAGGAGGATGTAGATATCTGACGAGAAACGTACGAGGCGCGCGCCATGTGCAGCGAATACAAGCCAAGACATTCCGTATTCGCCTGGTCTTAAAATAGGGAAGAAAGCACGGAGAAAGCGTCAAGACGCGTGCATTTGTTTGGTACTATTGACGCGTTTGGGAGCAAGGTACCCCTAATTCGTCTCATACACGTTGACTTTGAACGACTACCTCGTTTCCTCAACGTGGACTTAAATCAATATCAGTCACCAGGTAATCATCCATCCTTTTAACTACTTGTATTCATTGCTGACTATAAGTAATTTAGTTTTCGAGATAATCATGAACTACCTTTGGAATCAGTTTTTGCGGCTAATCATGAACCAGTTCTGGGATCCGTGGAAGTCGAAGTGTGTTGGTCCATGTGCACCAGACACGTATCCATCGCCCGATATCGCCGTTCTTATAGCTTCAAACGAAGCGCCATCTGATGCTCAAGAGGCGGAATTGCGTCGGCTGCGTCTCGAGGGCTGCAATCGCCTTGACAAGCTGGATGCGCTTATTAAAGAGACGCAGGAGACGTTAGCCGATCTGCAAGCGCGGCGCAGCGCACTTTCTTCCCAGATTGTACAGCATGATATCGTCCTTCACCCCATTCGACGTGTACCTTCCGATGTTCTCTGTGAAATCTTTGCCCTCGCCACATCGATCGGCGTTAGTCCATACCGCATCACTGCGATATGTCGCTCGTGGCGTCTCATCGGCACCTCCTTCCATCTGCTTTGGAGAAAGCTCACAGTGCCTCTTCTCCCTGCCCACCGTGTGTATCGTAGTCACGAAGGAATTCCATATTGGGACTTTGAAAGCGCCAAGCGCCTCGCTCCATCTCTCGAAACATACATACGCAACTCGGATACTTCCCGCGTCTTTCTTGACATCTACATTAACTCCTTTTTCCCCTGCACCCATCCCTTATATCTCTTGCTCATTCAAATCGTTAAACGCGTTGAGCAGCTACACCTACATGTCTGTGATGCAAGGGTTCTTGAAGCGACAGCCGTTCGCAATCTCGTACAGGGCTCAACCGGTCTGAAAAGCCTCTCCCTTGGTCTTGACCCGTCGTATAGTATGATGGCGCCAGGCGCTATTTCCCTTCCCAAGACTCTGCGCAGCCTCGTCGTTGTTCCATATACGTGGCTTGCCGCCTCATCAATTGACCTGGCCTGGGATGGTATTAAACACCTCGTGCTGCGAAGCAGGTATCTTGGGGACGGCCAGACATCGGCTCACTCGGTGAAAGATATCTTATCTAGAACTAGGAATCTCTTGTCTCTGACATTTTCAAACACTTGGGACGGTATTGGACTAGCGGAGGATCATCAGCCTTTCCCGGAACTAGACGGAGGGAGTCCTTCCGTAAAACTATTCATTCACACACCCTTCCAACTTTCCCGCTTGGAAGAGCTCCTACTTGAGCACGAAAACGCCAATGTTCTCCACGTCCTTGACAACGTCATTCTTCCCTCCCTTATAAAGCTACTCGTCGTTGCTCCTAGTGCCAACATCGTGTCCATTCACGAGAAGATGTTTCGACGATCGCGTTGTACTTTGACGCATCTAACCATTCGTGACGCCACGTGCATGAATACAGTGGTCTCCCTACTGCGCTTGTGTGGATCCTTACGCGAACTGTGGCTCCTTCGTAGTGCAGTGTTACAATTTGCGCTCATCCGGGACGTCCTGGACTTTCTGCTAGAGCGAAGTGGGACCCATTGTCCCTCGCTCCGGGTCCTTGTCATGGATGTTTCTTACGCCATCAGCACAGGGAATGAGTCACTCTTTGTCGACAGGTTTCTTGATTTCATGGAATTGCGCTGTAGCAACAGTGTAGACAACTCCGAATCCCGTCCTTCACATTTGGAGTCAGTCACGCTACACGCACCGCCCGAAGACGAATTGCCCTTTACACCGTCTCATATGGAGCGCATCAGAGCACTACGCCATTCGGGGTTGAAGTTCTATATCTACCGCTACGCTTACAGCGATCCGAGAAACTATTAAGTCGACTGCTGACTTTTCGAACTGTACTAAGTGGAGTGTCTAGACATATCTGCCTTGTACAATAAGTATCTTCATCTCATTGGTGTAGTTTCCACTTAGTGTGATGATTTACGCGGTCGGAGGAGAAGAGCGCTGTAACCCCAGCAACTTTGTACCGTCATGACAGTATATAACCCCCGATGAGAAGGATCCTAGAATGTTTGAGGAGTAAGTAGTACGAAGTTCTTCACCGCCTAAGCCTGCATGTATAGCATACACGACTTTTTGTACTAAATAAAAATTAAAATCAATCCCTGAGTTTCGTCGTCAGAGCGATCAGGTGGGCCGGGCTGTCCTGATTGGGACGTTCATATCAACCACAATCATCTCTTGACGCGATTGAGCTAGTAAGTGGAGCACATGAAAACGCTACACACTGTCGACTAAATTCTTCTTCAGGCTATTATTTGGGCCTCCTTTGAACCCAATCTCCCACTTATTCGCGAACTTTTCCGAGTCAACACGTTCCAGCGTCCTCCATGACTCACGAAGTGCCTACACTACCGCCGGAGCTCATTGAGCATATAATAGGCTTCGTGAGGAGCAACAATGAGCTCTCGGATCTGGAGAGCTGCGCTCTGGTCTGCTCGTCCTGGCTCTTCCCGAGTCAAAGTCATCTCTTCTCGTCCATAGCGCTATTCCCGTTGCGCCCTGCCCCAATCTTACAGAATCCAGTAAATCAGGAAGGCCTACTAGAAAAGTTCCATGTTCTTCTTCATGATTCCCCACACCTCGCGAATCACGTTCGCCATCTTGTACTCGCTTGCACCGGTGACCACGCCAACACAGCCGATACGGTTGATCGCCTTACTGAGGAATCAGCTGATCGCATGCTATCCCTTCTACCACTCTTTTCAAAACTGTCCCATCTTTCATTCCTCTGCCTCGGAGCCGGTACACTGTGGGAATCGTTCTTGCATCGCGTTTTCGGCCTCGTCCGAGAGGGCATAGTATGCGAGTTCGACTCATTCTACCTCTTTTTCCGCCGCGAAGTGCGCTTCAGCACCACCGGCGGCCTTCGACATGTCTTCCAGTTTATGCGTGATGCTCGGCTGAAGTCCATAGCTCTGACGAGCGATGGAAACGACGCCGAGGAATACGTTGACAATGATCTTCTTCCGCCCTCTGTTCTTCCCCATTTACAGAGTCTTAGCATATCATTGACACCGACCGGATTACAACACTTCAAGACGTGGATTCTCGATCCAGCCACGTACATTCCGGAGATCCGTGAACTGTCGTTTTCCTTCGTGGACGCGACGGAGGTCGGGAAATTTCATTTGCTTTTAGCTGGGACAGGACTTCCCCCTACAATCACAGTCTTATCTTGTAATTGCGGTGTGTATAAATGTTTTCCGAAAATGTGGTTCACATTGACTGATGCTTTAACGCGCATAGATTTTCGTTGGGAGGTTGAAGACGTCAATGCATTGGAGAAGCCCTCCCTCGATAGCAGACATATTGCCCATCTCAAGCTCACGGCCGATGAGGAGAGCCCGCGCGCGTCGTGGAGGCATCACGAGATAACGGCGCTACTAAAGTGGTGGATCTTTCTCATTTCGGGGTGTCTTGATCACCGCGAATCGTCCCTCACAAAGCTCAGTTTGAACTTGGCCTTTCTGAGTCCTGGAGGAGAGTCAAGTCTCGACATCCGGCTTGCGGTACCGGAGCTGGATAACTTTCTTTCGTCCCCAACTGCTCGACGTATCACCTCGATTTCCGTGGTTCAGAGGGATGGTAGGCCTTTACTGGCTCATCAATTGCTCGTTCTATTTCCCAAGACTCTAGAACGACAGATACTTGTCCCAGAGTACTAGTGCCTGTATACAAAACGGATGTAGTCGCCGGTTTTTTCCGTAGTAATCATACACTACCTTGAATCCTTGTCACGTCAACGCCTACGATGAACAACTGACTTTGGTTCGGCATTGACTTGCATCGTTCTGACGGCTCTCCGTACTCCTCCGTCTCCGCCATCACGCCGATGCAAGGCGCTACAGAATGACATCGCTACGTATCGACATGGGAAGTTGGGATAATACTCGCCAGCTCCTGTCAGTGGCGGCATAATGAACACTCGTCATCCCACGCCATAGATGGCCCTCGGAGCCCACCTCGCACCGATTCGCATTCCATTGGCGTTGAAGGTAGGGGCCCGGGTAGGGCCATGATAGGAAAGAAGGAGGGATGTAAGATGGAGTCATAACGAGATACTTCATGCGACGTGTACTTCAACCGTACCTAGGAAAACAAGGAGCACCATGTAAGTGTCGATGACACTAGACGCTTTCACAGAAGACAGGAGCATATCCTGGCCACTGGACTCGAGAAGTGAGAAAAGCTTCCTTCATGGAGCAATCGAGGTTCGAAGAATGGAACGAGTGCGACGGCGTGGCCGTGGATGGCGGGCAGCAGTTCCACAAGCCACAATTGGACCGTCGGCGCACCGTCCCAGTCAGTCACGGCCACAATGCTGGTCCAGTCGGCGCGGGAAACGAGGGTGTTTAGAAGTCAGACCTCAGAAAGGATCTACGCTCGATGCATGTTCCATGGTACGTCGTAGTGACGAATAAGCAGAATGTAATTCCCACAAAGACCCCTCCACATCGCAGCGTGTCGGCTGTAAACGTCTAGGAAACATTGCTCAAGAGAGACGCGAGTATGAAGAGTGAAACAAACCTTGTTCTGTGTGCGCCTGGTAACAATGGGACGAACCAGATAACAGCTCCTCCCATACGACGCACTCATCGTTTAGAAGAGCAGACACTCTAGAACGCAGAGCAATTCGTTGCTACAAGGCAGGCCTTTTGCAGCATGAAATCCATGAACGGTGTGGTTGTCGGAGAGCAGAAAAACGAGAGAAGTTCTTGGTGAGCCATGGTCACGACGATCTTTACGAATAATGATATGAGAGGCGTCCTGGCTTGGTAACCAACGGCATAATTCTCCTATCCGCGAGTCCGTAACGGAGTGAACGAGGCCACCGAGCACAAGTCATTGAAGTTATGGTAAATTTGAGGTTGTACCCTGTAGTAAATACTGGGGAAGAACTATCAAAGTCCTGTTAGAAGTATGTAGTATGAGAAGATAGAATAAATGATCATAACATTCATATGTACAAGGCTAACGGCTCGGCAAACCTCACAGTCTCATGCTTCAGTGCTTTGTATCTACCTGCCTCGTTCATCTCACAAAGCATAGCCTCTACAGCTTCCAGAATTTTGATCATATTCGAGTCCTCTCCGTCGAGGATCGAATACATCAGCGCATGCGCACCGCGGGCCACGCTATTCACCCAATGTGTAAAAATGCCTGTCTTGGGATCCTCATACAGTCCGATGTCGATGCGACACAGTTGCGATATTGACGGAATACGACCGTTCGTCTTCTCCTCCATCAAGATGAGGGCGTGTAATGTCGTCTCGGCGAACCTAGTAAGTGCACGGACTTCCTTTCTTCGATCAAGCTCGCTGCCTGGCTCCAAGGATGGCGATTCGGCGTCATTGTCCGCAGGCTCCTCTCGTTTAGCTTGTTCACTGAAGTTGACAGTCAGTTCCTCCACCAGTCAGCGGAGATATAGAAAAAACCGTACTTCCGTAGAGCGAGGCTCCAGATGTCCATACTCTTTACGACTCTCCACACACCATGTCTGTCCTTCTTTGTCGGGATGACACAGACAACCTTCTCCTGCACCAAATAGACGCGCCATTCGGGCAATTGCGTCATGCAAGGCACATATTCCTGCTTCATCCAACGGAAGCCCTTCGCTACATCAACCTCTGGCGGCTCGTCTCCTTCTCGCACGACTATCGGATTCGAACGACAAT
>QLPD01002088.1:0-44523 GCA_003314085.1 Hymenopellis raphanipes
GCCTGGTCTCATAGTACGCATAGCACACTCTAGCATAATTACCATATCTTGTGAACGCTCGAACTTGAAATTTTTGTAAAGATGAATGACGTGTTCGCTCATAGGTGCCGCAAAGCCGACCAAATAGGAATACGGACTTGGCTGTCACCGTCTAACTCGTCGTCCTTGCAAATTGAACGGAGCGACTTGCTCGTCGGATTTGACTGTATGGCTGGTGTTCAGGCAGCAGCGTCGCTTTTCGACTCTGACGACGCCGAGGACCCATTTGCGTCACTGGGAACATCACCGGCAGCTCCTCCAAGCGAAGCTCAATCCTCACAAACGGGCTACGTTGCGTCCAAGGGATCTGTGGAAGACTCTGCATCATTTTTCGATGCCCCGGTGAATGGTGGAACTGGTGCTCAGGGTGCAGGACATGACGGTGTTGAGCACCAATACAACCAAACCGCTCCTTCGTATTCCTACGCCCCGCAAGCGCACGACGGTGGTTATCAACAGAGCTACAGTCAGCCCACAACTGCACACCAACCGTCGGGAGGTACGTATTGATATCCGCCCGTTAACTGAACTCTGAAATATTGTTTCTAGCTTATAACAGTGTACAATACAGTGAACCACATGAAACAAGACCTTCATACGACTCTTATGCCCCCACGTCGACGTCGACTCATGCCCCAGTAACGCAGCAAAAGCATACTTCGTCGTATACGCCTTCACAATATAGCTATGCTCCCCAGCCAGCTGTCACCCAGTCACCTTACAATTACGCGCCTTCCGCCCCGGCTTACAATGCGCCCGCTTATACGCCTTCAGTATCCTCTTTCCCGCCGCAGCCTGCCGTGCCAGTAGTTCCAAAACCGACCCCCCAGGCCCAGGTACTGACCCGGCCCAAGGTGTCCAACGCGTACGACCCGCCGTTCCCAATTGTACCTGCTCGTCGTGCAGTATCTCAAGGGCGTCCTCAGGCGGCATATAATCCATACAAGGCCACTTCTCCTCCCCCTCCTTTACCACCTGCACCAGCACCACCTCGGGCTAGTGCTCCACAAAACACGTATAGTCATTTTACAACACAGCACAACCAGCCCCCGCGTCCTCCATCCGCATCTATACAGTCCGGCTATGCACCACCGCCGCGACCTCCCTCGAGTAGTTCTGGTTATAGTACACATGCACCCCCTCGTCCTCCGTCTAGTACTTCGGGTTTCACTCAGTCGCAGTACAGTCATCCGCAACGTCCTCCTTCCAGTGCATCCAGCTATAGTGCTCAACAGTACCCGGGACGACCACCTTCTAGCGCGTCCAATTATTCTGCTGCTCAATATCATCCTGCTCCTCCCCGGCCACCCTCCACTGCGTCAAATTTCAGCCCTCAGTACAGCCATCCTCCTCGTCCTCCTTCGGCTTCTGCTAATCGTTATAATCATTCAACGAGTCCGCCGCCACCCGTCCCTAAATATGTTCCTCAGCCTGTTGGTGATCCTTATTTGTCTCATCCTACAAACGAGTCAAATCTGGAGGCAAGCGAAAGTTCTGATGCGTTCGACCCAGAGGCGGGTGGTGATTGGGAGACGGACCGAACCGTTACTAACAGTCGGACCTTGACGCCCCCTCTCAGCGACATGAACACTGTTGACGAAGCTTCATCGGGCCAACGCAACGACGCCACCGCGCACATTGCTAAGGAATCAGTCATTGGATATCCTTCATCTGCGGACCCTTATCAGGCTCCTGCCAATGGCCACGGCAACTCTTTCACGTCTCCTTCACACCTAGACGACTCTCAATCAAGTCCTGCGGTGTCTTCCATAGTAGACCCTCTGAAAGAAAAGTCTCCAGGTGTCGCGGCCTATCAAGCAGTGTCTCCATCTTCCACAGATATGCCACCACCCGCCGTACCGAATGGACGGTCCGCTACTCATGCACCCCCACCTCCTCCGCTGGCGCAGACGAGTAGTTATAGCTATCGACCTTCATCTTCTGCGAGCATGGGCCGATCCACCTCCCCGCTTTCTGGTCAGCCAGCAACTTCTAGTCGATTCCGTCCGGCGTCTGCTGCCAGTGTTAGGACATCGCCTCCGGGCTATCCGGCCCCTCCATCTGATCCATATGCTCCAAGAAGACAGGCATCCACAGGTCAGACAGTAGAGAATGTTTACAACATGGGCTATGCTACCAAACCCCCGTTGCAACCCGCCTCGAATCCTTATAATGCTCCTCCACCTTCAGGTGAAGAAACTCGAGGGCGTTCCTTGTCCAATGGATCAACATTCTCAATCAAGTCGACTGCTTCAGAGGATCGTTATGCACCCACCCATTACGATCGCCAAACCACTGATGTTGACTATGGGCCATATACATCACGCTATGATTTCCCCAATGCTGAAACGAGTTTAGGACCTCCCCAAGAGATCACTGCCCCTACGCGCGCGCCATACGCGCCATCTCCCTCTCTCATGGGGACCAACGATCCTTTAGGACGCGCCGGTGCTCGGGTGCCTGTATTCAGCTTCGGTTTCGGTGGGAAAGTCGTGACTTGCTTCCATGGCGCGTCTAGAATGACTGCGGGATTTGATGTTGCCTTGTCATCCAGGATCTCTACCGGTGTCGACATCCGTGTTCTGAATAAGGTCATACCGGAATCCGCTCTTGACACGACGGTCGCTTTTCCGGGTCCGCTCTTCGGCGACGGCGGTAGCGGTGCAACCATTGGGCTCGTACGGCCTGGTGCTTCCACGAAGACGAAAGATCGGCGTAACAAGGTCATCACCTATCTCAGTGAAAGGATTGGGGAGATTCAACAAGGGATTGGGTATCTTCACAATGGCAGTATCGACAAGAGGCGTGCAGATGGGAAGCTCGTCCTAGTTAAGCTTCTAAAGATCATGGTCGAAAATGACGGACGGCTTTCAGGGTCGTAAGTGCTTCGTCTTATGTTCCAAACTCGTCTAAAAAGATCGCTTTAGCCCGGAGATCGACAAAGCTGTTCGCTCAGCTTTAGTTCCACATCTGGACGACCTGCCGGAGGATACGAATCAGGGCTTCATTCCACTTCAACGCGTGGGCTCATTGACAGGATTACCCGCCATGGACAACTCTGATGTTATTGCCACGACGACGCTACATGCATCGGCCTTGGACAAGATACAGAACTTTCTCCTTCGTGGTCAACGTAAGCAAGCGTATCATTACGCTCTGGACCAGCAGCTATGGGCACATGCTATGGTCATTGCTAGTGGTATAGACAAAGACTCTTGGCAGGAAGTTGTCAGAGAATTTATCAAGACAGAACTTGGTATTAAAACAGATCCTGCTCGACTCAGTCTACAGTTGCCAGGCGAGCAGCTACCTCCGAGTGTGAATGGACGAGAAGGACTTCGTGCTGCATATGGATTATTTACGGGTCAAGGAGCAACGTCCGGTGAGTCGTATCTTCTGTGGATGACGATCAACTAACGTTGTATAACAGTACAAGAACTGGTACCCCAAAATCTTTTGGCCAAGGCGACGAGTTCTTTAGTACCATCTTTACCACAAGTCACGCCAATGACCCCCAATTTCCCTGGTGCGGCAGCAGCCGGAAATATTCCGCCTGAAGCGCTCTCGAATTGGGCCGAGACTGTTTGCATGATGCTTTCTACGACCATTACCAATGAAGTGTCGGCGACGCTACTTTGTCTAGGCGATCAACTGTATGCCAATCACTGGGTGGAGGCTGCTCATGTTTGGTAAGAACATCATACAGCAATTCTACAACCGGAAGCTGAGACAGTAATATAGCTATCTACTCTCTTCTCAGACGCTACCAAACGGAAATCTTCATCATCCGCCCATTGGGGGCATCGGACATCCTTCCGCACGAATCGTATTGGCTGGCTCTCGAAACCCACAATCGTTCCCTATTTTCTATAAAGATCCTGACGCGTTGATCTTCACTGAAGTCATCGAGTTCGCGCTTTCACTGCCAACTCTGCCGAAAGGTCAAGAACCATTTGCTGGATTACCCCATCTGCAAGCATATCGATTCATACGTGCTGTCACGCTTATTGAGCTTGGATACATCTCTGAAACGAGCAGGTAAGTATTCTTTCTGAATTTTGGCGCATTCTCATTATTTTTAGGTACTGCGAAGCCATCACAACTGCTCTCGCTCGGCCTTCGCCTTACTTTAACGATACACTCCTTGAACAACTGAAGGGTCTCTCAGATCGCTTGCAAGGTGTTGCGCACTCCGATAAGAACTCTTGGATTGGCGGGAAACTTGGCAAGCCTAGTCTTGACAGCATCGGCGGTTGGTTGGAGGGACGATTCACCAAACTAGTCACGGGCGATGTCGATTCGCCTGGACTTCCTTCCGAAGAAACCGCGAAGCCGGACGGGCCAGGATTCTCCAACACGTTCTCCCAGTACAGTACTATTTCCTCGGCCGCTCCATCTACAAGTCCTTCGCCGCAGTCGTCAGTGGTGAATCTTAGCCTTACGGCCGGTGCCACATTAGGAAGCTATCGGCCGCCTGACCGCTCCTCGTCGGCAATGGATCACCGCCGAAAACAAGCGGCTCCGCCTCCGCGGATCGCCTCAGCAAGCGCCGCCACGACCACGTTTTCCCAGGCGTATTCATTGGGGCATGCCCTTAACAACTACCACCCAATGAGCACCACATCAGAACATGCGCCCCGGATGACAGTCGACGAGGCTGAAGATGATGATCCCAACGCCCAGGTAGTAACTTGGTGGGGTGATATTGATTCACATCGAACCCCAACGGCTGCCAATTTCATGAGAGCAGACAATGTGTCCCTTGTTCCAACGGGTGACGGATTCATGTCTCCGATGGGCAACATTCCTTTCAGCCCGCATCCAAATGCCCAAAGGTCTTTCCAGTCAAGTAACAGAGTACAAGAAGAAGACGAGGAAGAGGATCTCGGGTTTGGGAACTCAAAACCCAAGGACAAGGAAGCGCCATACGATCCAGGCAACTTACAAGACGATGAACCGCCTGAGAAGAAGGTGGATAAGAAGACAGAGCGACCCGGTAATCCATATTGCATCTACCCAGTTTCTCGTCGCTGATGCCTCCTAGATGTCAAACCAGCAGGCAATACTTCCGGCGAAAGTAGCGGCTCATGGTTCGGTCGCTGGTTCAAGAAGTCTGACACTCCTGCACCAGTCAAAGCTAGTCTTGGGGAGGAGACGTCGTTTTACTATGACAAAGAATTGAAGAAATGGGTCAACAAAAAGGTGCGATATTTTTTGACTTTTTCTTTCAGCGTCCAATAATGTCATCTTCAGGCTGGAGGAGCAGAAGCTGCAACGCCTACACCTCCGCCACCGCCGCCTTCAAGACCGCAGACTGCGTCGCCTGGGATGACTGGTCCTCGACAGACCTTATCTGACACTTCGGCTGGTCCTCCTCCTCCGGCGCGCTCGGCTTCTGCGATGGACTTGTCATCGCCTCCAAAGCGATCCGTTCCTCGTGTTAGATCCAACCTGGCGCCAACACCAGAGGCAGAGTCCACATCGACATCGTCTACCCCTCCGCCGCCGAGTACAACACCCGGTTTGGTGCCTCCACCCTCACCAATGCCGGGTCGACCGAAATCTTCCGCCTCGAAACGGCCTATACGGAATCGCTACGTTGATGTTTTCGCACAGCAAGGGGGCGGTGCGGCCTGATATTTGCATAGATCGAAAGCATACGTTTACATTTAGGATTCCACATAGCTGTAGCATACGGGACTTTGTGTTTAGTTTTCTCTTCTGTGTATATAACATTATCTTTCCTTCTTTGAACGTCAGTGTGATCCGTATCGTCGAGCAGTAATACGCTGCAGGAGATCTGCGACTGCTATTCCTTGTCAGAAATAAAGACGGGTATGTCCCATCAATTCTTCTGTCCACCTTGAAGTATATTTCGGGGTGGTTCGTGTACGATAGGTCCCACATTCCAGCAAGGTGAACGTTTCAAGTAACGGCCCGCAGGTAGAAGCATGTCGAATGATCATCAGTTGATACAGAGCCCGGGCGAAGATAATATTAAAAGGCTGTGGTAATGGTTTACCTCGCTGCTCGGTCAGTCAAACAGTGTATCATCTCATGTCTCCCTCCAAGCTTCCCGTCCTTGTCGTCAGTTTCGTTCCCGCAGCACCTAGACTATAACTATGCGCTGACGTCGAATCAGGTTGGCGCTGGCCCGACTGGACTCACCACGGCTCTGAGCCTCGCAAAGTGTGGCGTCAAAGTCCGCATAATCGAACAGGCTTCGGTCTCCCACGAAGCGATTCGCGGGACGGCCATTATGGTGCGCTGACTAGGATTCACGAATCATAACTGATACCCCTACTCAGCCACGAACTCTGGAGCTCTTGTCCATCCTCGGAGTCAAGGAAGACTTTGACGCCAGAGGGCTCCCGCCGCTGAAGATGGCCGTTTACGATCCTTCTGGAACGAATGTTTTGAAGGCATTCGAGTGGTCTGCTCCTGCAGAGGACACTCCGACGATTCCTTACGCAAGTTATCTTGATCATACTACATATTGTTGTTTGACGAGCTCATCGAGTGAATACAGCGCAGCACAGCAACAACCAGCCAAGCCGCGCTCGAAGGCATCCTCCGAAGTCGTTTACGTGCTCTGGGATGCGATGTCGAGCTAGGAAATGAACTCACCGGTATCTCCCAGACGAGCGAACTGGTGACCGCATCCGTCACGAAGCTCAGCGACGGCGTCACTGAAGACATCGAATGCATGTTCCTTGTGTGCGCGGATGGCGCAAAAGGTATGTTCCGACCTGCGTGGCGATGTTGCCTAGGTGCTAAACACTACGTCCCAAGGACGTTCGCGGCGTCTTCTCGACATACAGTTCATTGGCGAAACGCAAGAGGCGGATCGGATGATCTCCGCAAACGTTCGAGTCCCTGGGTTCAGTCGAGAGGTGAGTTAGAGTATGAAAACGAAGACGCGGCTCTCACTGATATGCAACAGTACTGGCACCGATGGGGAGATTTCGCAAAAGCTGCGTACGTCACATCAACATGAATCCTTATACGGGGATCGTGTTTTGTTGACAATGACTGGCAGGATATCCTTGAAGCCGGTTGACCCCGCGCCTCTGTTCCAGCTTCAAGCTCTTGGCCCACTGATGCAGAAAGAGCTTCCGGATGATGTCACCAGCCTTCAGACATTCTTCAACGCGATTGCAGTCCGTCAAGACATCGTGTTCAAAGACGCAGCGTGGATATCAGAGTGGAAGTGAGTTTCTCGTCACCCCTTTCTTTTTTATTTAAAACAATGACATGACAGAGCCAACATCCGAATGGCAGAAAAGTTCTCTACAGGAAGGGTCTTCTTAGCTGGAGGTGAATCAACCAATACCGTCTTCCACTCACTTTGTTAAGGCTTCCGTAGACGTTGCACACTGTCATTCCCCTGCCGGCGGCCAGGGCACGAACACGGCGATGCAAGACGCAGTACGTCTTCTCATGACAATATCTTCCATGCATCACTCATCAGCCGACATAGTTCAACCTCGCCTGGAAGCTGGCGCTCGTCGTCAAAAAGGCTGCCAATATCAACCTTCTTTCGACATACGAAGCCGAGCGTATGCCGGTCGTCGCGGAAATGCTGAATCTCTCCAATGCCCTCCACGCACGCGCGTTCGTCCACATTCCCAACTCTGCATTCGAGGCCGCTCCCGAATCGTCGGCATCAGGAGATCCCATGCAACGTTCAGTCAAGCTCCTTCAACTCGGTGTGAACTACCGATGGAGCCAGATTGTACTCGACGCCAGAGACACCGGCGAACAATCATTAGAGAAGAATCCATATGGTATTCTTGGCTCAAGTATTCGTGCTGGTGATCGAGCACCCTTTTTCCGTGGTTTGAGGCAAGGCGAGAACACAACCGACCTTTTCAATCTCCTGAATGAGAACGCTGGGGCGCATTTGATATTGGTGTTCCCCGCGTCCGGGGTGGAAAGTGTTGCAGGTCACTTTAATCGGTTGAAACAGCATCGAGAGTCTGGACTGGCGAAAGTTATCGTAATCAGTCGCGAAAGGTCTGAGACTCAGACGGAGGTTGAGGTCCTTGAGGATGTCGATCTTGTGGCGTATACGGCCTATAACGTGGATGAACAGACGACGCTCTGGGTGGCCATTCGCCCGGATGGAATCATTGGCGCATATGTGCACACAGCCGATGGTGTTGTTGACTATTTTTCGAAGCTTGATGTAAAGCTATAGGCTGTCCAGCAGCGTGATTTGATGCTATCCGAAATATAAACACTATACTTCATAAAACTCACTGGCAGGGCATATGCGGCGACGTCCTTTTTTACTATGGAAATACACATACGTCATGTTAAAGTCTACAAGAAGAGACGGAATGGATAACCTGTGCCGCGGTTAGCACAGAAGGCGTGCGAGAAAAATGAAATAGGAAACTCGCCTCTATTCTTGACTTTGAACAATGTCACAAGAACTGAATATACGATCAGGATGACGGCCATCCAAAGATAAATTTGGATTCGTTGGCGGGAAGGCGACGCTTGGTAGGGGACTATGACGGTGAGCATCAGGAAAGAGAATGACAGAACGCCGTCTAAGCACACGGTAAGAAATGGAACCGGCAATGAAAGATGAAACGTACATATTAAAGAAATAACTTGGACTTCTTGTCCATACATATTTTGGTATCCTGCCGCAATCCACTGACCATTGGCGCCGGTATATGGGACGTTCCTAATCTGGGTGAACATGTATCCAGAGGTCATGATGAGGGAGGTGAGGATGGTGCCGACTGCCCAAGTCCATTTGTTTTGGAGAATGGGCGCGACGAAACGAAGCATGGAAAGGAAACCCAAGAAACCAGCAACGAAGGTTGCCCACCGGCCCCAGTCTATGGGAGCGGTGTATGGGATGGGAATGGGAGTGTGGTTGGAGATTTGGGCGGCGAGTGGTCCTGCTTCGAAGCCACTTTGAAACCAATAAGTATTGAACGCGTCTCAAGAAGAAACCATACTTGGAAAAGTCGTATTTCAAAGGTGTTGTCTTGCCATTTGCGGGAAGTCTTGGGCCTTCTGTAGCAGGATAAATGTAGACGACCGGGGCCGACGTCAGGCCCAACTGCGGAGGAGATAAATACGTGTCCTTGACATGTATAAGAGCAGACTTTCCGACTGGAAGACGGCCTGACCCTCGTCAAAATCGAGTGTCGCGAAAAAGTGGGAGTCGCGATGTTCCTTGGGTGCGCTTGCCCATGCCTTGGAGACTTCGTTCCAAGATGGATCAAACTCTCTGTGCATGGGGGGTAAGGGCAGAATTGAACGGAGTCACTGCGACTGACCTGCACGGCTCGCAACGACGGCGCTTGTCCATGGCCGTGAACTGAATGGCAGCAGACCAGTTACGGTTTGGGCCCGTCAATAGTTCGAATGAGTGCGCATCGAGACGGATTAGTCCGTTGCCGGCTGCAGCAAGGTCGATGAGCTCCTTTTGTGGATCTTTCGCGAGGACAGCCAAAGGAGCGACGAGGAGAAGTGAGAGCCAATGCATGGCTGTAAGCAGTAAGTTGTAACAAGTCAAGCGACGTGTTCTCTGATCGCCACTTCCGCTTTTGGGTATCGGACTCACCTAGTTCTTCCCGCCATGGGTTCCCATTCCCTCCTCCTCCGCCTGTTCCAATCTTATTTCTCGGTACACGTCGCCCTCCAATATCTCAGACTCTACTCGGACAATATCGGTATAACCTACTACATTACTCGTCGTCTGCGCCAACTCGACACGGAGGAACTGGCCGATGTCTGGGGATTCATTTGGTATCCATTTTTCCCCATTTCATCCCGGCTCTCGTCCTCAAATGTTCCATAGTCATCTCTTGGTCACTCGGCCGTCGAAATCTCGCGCTCTTGAGTGTTTCGTGGTTGATATCTGTACAAGGTCAACTCATATTGCCATGATCGTACGTCTCAATGACCTCGCGCCCGTTTGCCCAATTTCACCGTTTAACGCGCCTTAGACGCTCTGGTTCATGCAGGCCACTCTCCGGGATCTCTCTAGTACTCAGCACGACTCGCAATCTTTCATGATTTGCCAACGCATTCTCCTCCGGTGTCATGAAATTATCTTTGGAGATCTCCCTCCACCAGCAACTGGCCCCTACTCGTCTATTAGTCTCCCCTTCCAATCTCGGTTCTCTCGAAAGAAGATCAAACCACATACTCAACCCGTTCTCGTTGGAATCGGCCTCGTTTTGGCAGGCACACCCGTCCTTCCAAAACTAACGGAAATAATGGGCCAAGTTGCGATCGAGCAGGGAAGAATCGACGACGATGGTACTGACCAGCGTAGCATTGACCGACACGACGATGACTCGGCGCCGAGTAGCAGCCCTAGCATAAGCACTACTTCTGTAACCGCCGAAGAAGATGATCAGGACGAAGTCGACCCCGAAGAACCAGATTCTCCTTCCCCAGATCAACTTTCTGACAATCCCCGGGCAAAGCTCTCTAGGCGCCGCACAATTGGAGCTTCTCAGACAGCGCCTACACTTCCTCTACACTTGAGATCATTGCGCAAGTCAAGGTTATCTATAGACCCGCTCGGACAATTTGACTCTGAACAAATTGTATCCCCATACCAATCCACTCCCTCCGTATCCACTTCGCGGCAGCCTCTTCGTTCTGCTTCGACCAACATCGCCGACGCCCTCCTCGAAACATACGACATAGCCGCACAGTCTCATCTTTTACGGAGTCACTACTGTCGGTCAGAGGTGCTTTTCTAACAGCGAGCCTCGAAATGTGGTCTAATATTAATCAGGTCCAATTTTTGCTGACTCTCGAAAACATTTCAAACCGACTGCTGGTCATTCCACGACCTGCCCGCATAAGCGCGCTAAGAGCAGAATTAACGGCTTTAAATCACAAATTACCTGCAGAGGTGATTGGGCCATTTCTAACTGAGGGTCGCCAAGATTTAATATTCTTAGATATGCATGCCCATGTGGTGTTCGTCGTCAGACACGCCTCAACCTCAAGGAACCACACAACCCCATCATCGTATTGTGCGAATACCGCCAGGTGAAAGTGTGGTGCTAAACTCTGCTGAACGCGCGCCTTATGTCCTTTTGATCGAAATCCTGAACGACGAGCTAGACTTTGACCCGTCTAGACGAGGAAACAAGGACGTTTTGAAGAAAATTGTCGTAAAAGAAAACGAGCGCAAGGGTGCTTCAAAGGATTTGATCCCATTCAACAACCTCCCTACGCCCAATAACCATCACCACTCGAAATCAGACGCGACGAGTGTTGGCAGTGATGTAGTTGTCGTTGCAGGGGATGCTTTGCCGCCGCCTCCTCTATTAGTAGACCCGCCAACGCCTACCTTATTAGTTCCCCCGGACGAGGAAGAGGAGATTGATCTTGTAGAGCAGCTATATGGCGCAGAACAATCCTTGCGATCTCGTCCAGTAGACATCTCTGACTCCATTGTACTCCCCCCGACACCTAAAAACAAAGAGCTCGACATGGCGGCATGGTCACGTCCATCTTCCATTCCTCCCTCTCCTGGTCTGGAGAACGGACCTTCATCATCACGTCTACCCGATCCTGCCTCCCCTTATCCTTCACAACTCCACGACGCCTCAAGCAATGGACCCGCCCTTTCTCTGGACGAATACTCCGAGCGGATGCGCACGGCTGCTATAATGCTTGCTCAGTTAAATGCCAACATATCGCGTGAACCCGTTGGTAACAGCAGCGCTTCAGACTCCACATCGCATTGGACCCCAATGAGTTGGCTCCCTGGCTCGAATTGGCTGACAATATCGGCACCTACTCCGCCTTCGACTTCATCACAACTTGAGCATCAACAACCGGCACGCATGCGATTGCAGCCTCACGACGCGTCGGCCATCAGGGAGCGTATCATGCAGGAGATGTTGGCGTTGGAGGAGGAACGCATGGAGCGAATGAAGGAGAACCGGGAGATGGAGAGTATTATGCGTATCGATAATATTAGCGGTATGAAGACAGCAGAAGATGAGGGTATCATTCGGCGGGAACTGAACAAGGCAGACCCCTCTGCTATTGTGTTCAGTGAATCTTGGGCTGCTAAAAAGGTATGATGGTCTGTCACTATTTCTATGGGAGTCGGCTCACTGTATGCCTCAGAGCCGTATAAGACACGGATCTCCTTATGGGCATCTTGGTAACTTCTCATTTCTAGTTTTGATTTAGGTTCTGAAGTCCTTTGCAGCGAACTGGGATTGCGTTTCGGTTATAGTGAAGACTGGAGGTGATTTACGGCAGGAACAACTTGCTACGCAGCTGATACGAGAGTTTCAACGAATATGGACGGAAGAGAATTGCCAGTGTTGGGCAAGATAGTATGTCCTTCGTTTAGATCGTCGATGACTATTCATTAACCGATGTTGGTCAGTTTCCGCATCGTCATTCTCGGTGGTTCATCGGGCTTGGTGGAAACTATTACTGACGCAGTCTCTATACATTCCATAAAGAAGGCTGAGTACGCTCGGAGGCTTACTGAAGGCAGACTGGGCCACGTAACACTATTCGATCACTTTCAGAGCGTAAGTCATCCTCCGAATTTTTTGTGGTTGCTCATCCAGACGGGACGATAGACCTATGGCGATCCTTCATCCGCAAAGTTCGTACGAGCTCAAAGAAACTTTGCCAAGTCACTGGCTGGTATGTGTGCCGGTAGGCGTCACATTGCTTCAACTAATTCCGTGCAAAGGTTACTCCCTCATCACGTACCTCTTACAAATCAAGGATCGCCACAACGGAAACATACTGCTTGACCGAGACGGCCACCTTATACACATCGATTTTGGCTTTATTCTAACCAACACGCCGGGCAACATCGGATTCGAAGCAGCTCCGTTCAAGCTGCCCATCGAGTACATTGAAGTCCTCGGCGGTGTTACCGGTCCAGCATACCTTGAGTTTAGAAGACTGTTCAAAGAGGGATTCGAAGCAGCCCGAAAACATTGTGACAGAATCATAAGTAAGTAGGCTTCTGTCTTGTTCAGAGTGCCTACCTCATTTCCCTTGAAGCTTTGATCGAACTGATGCAGAAAGGTGCGACGAGATGTATTCATACAGATGGTCAATTTGTTTACTCGCACTGGCAGATTCTACCTTCCCGTGTTTTACTGCGTTTGGTGATCAGACCGCCCACCTTGTTCGCGAACGATTTCAACCCGCAATAACCCATTCCCTGATCGGAGAACACGTCGATCGCCTAATCGACACTTCCTTGGGATCACATTGGACGCGGTTATACGACTCTGTAAGTATTCTCAGTTCAGACTCGAAAATTGTCTTGACAAGCGCATAGTTCCAATACTACTCCCAATCTATATTATAGATGTGTAACTTGGATTTTCGCTTTTTACGTGGTTCATGATTTGCACGACATATAGCATACCATCACTTATCATTATCATTGTTGTCGTATACTATTCATTCAGACTCAAACGATAGGATCGAGAGAAAACGGCGCAGGCCTTGGTTGTGGCGCACGAAGACAGTTTCGTTGTTCCCAGATTGTTCCAGACAGATCTATTAGTGAAGGCTGGTGATAACACAAGCAGAAAGTAAGTCCATTACATGAGATAATACGTGTACATCCTTCCAATATCTTATGCAAACAGATTGTCGTACTTCTTGAGACACGAATAACCTTCGTAGTCTTGTACAAAGTGTGAGCTCGGCAGATAGACAGATTGGTGATAAGCATACCGAAGTTTTGTTTGCTGTCGCACCAACACTTGCCTTTCTTGTGAGCATCTCCTTGTGGACAGTGCTGGAATGGTTCATGTCTGTAGCCTGAAGAGGAAAGTCAGTTCACCGCTTCCAGCCGCTTTCCTGAAGACACACCAATGTCGTTGAAGAAATGCTGCACGTAGGTGTCAGGAACAGGCAGGCATCTTTAAGACTGATCACTTACAATTTGATCCTTCCTCGCGAACAGAGCAGCACCGATACTGTGAACTGGTGCGTCACCCCATCGCTAAGGCGCGCGTCAGTGTCCCGAATGATAATCTCGCGTGTCGATCTGACCTCATAGTAAAAGCCGCCCTTCTCATCTAAGAAGTCAAAGAACTTGGAGTACGCTTCTCCCCGCCACAAGTCCAAGTCCCCGATTTCAAAGTTACTCCAGACTGCGAACTATTCATCGTACTTGTCTATATAAGGAACGACGAGACTCACAGTGGCATCGATTATAAGTTAGTCCGCCATCGTCAGAAAGGAAGTCCATAGCATTGTCGTTAACCACAAGGCCAGGGTGAGTATCCATGAATTCTGCGATATGATTGAGCTAAATTTGAAGCCAGAAATCGGTTCACAACGAACCTCGAACAGTTTGCCAGAGGGTCGGTATGGTTCGCTCGTATTCATACAACGACACGGTGAAACCTGGCGAACGTTGAATAATACTGTAGCCATCACATGGTCTACGGACACGTACCATACACCTTCTGTTGGTCCTGCATGATCAAGAAGGGATCATAGTCGAGATCACAGAAGAACTTGACATCGGGCCTGGGAACGGACACGTAAGTACATGAAGGCGGACTTCATCAGAGATTCACGCACTCCACTCTGTGAGGGAGGGTCAGCGTTTACACTAATAATATAGCGATATAAATACCTCCAGTAGTATTTGTAGGGCTTCAGAAGCTCATGTCGGTAGAAGAACTGCGAATGTATCAATAATAGGCCTGCAAAGGACCAGAAGGACATACTCCTGAGTTGAATCGGCACATATTGCGATAACTGCGCGAGGGGTTGGAATGTGTTCATTGATTAGTTTTGAAAATAGATCAACTCACGGAACACTGCCTGCAAGAAAAGATGAGGATGACTAGGTGTGCACGACATGCAAACAACATACCTCCATATATGACACTGTTTTTCACCATGTCTTCGCGAGACGCTGCGGCCTTTGCCTCGTCAATCGAGTCCGGCTGATACCAATGGTCATGAGGGATAAGTCCAAATTCAACCTTAGCATCCGTAAGTTCGGAAATCCGCCTGCGCAACCATTAGTGCTATATTTAATTGGATGAACAACAACGCACGTCTTGAACTCTGTCGAGAAAGGCTGCTCGTTTAGAAAGACATATGGATATTGGAACTTTTTGTTGAAACGGTCTTCCATCTGCTTCATGCTGCTGATTATGCCATTGAGGTCACTATTTCGTGCTGAGAGACATTAGCGGGCGCTTATGCACCAAGAGAGTACACACCAAGCATAACAATTGCTGCGGACGCCTTGCGACCTTGCGGCGGTAGTATAGGGTCGGGAACATAGTATTCATCGGGTACGGGTGTCTGGTAGGGCGGACGGGCACCGCCAAACTGGTTTTTGAGCGAGGAAAGTGATGTTGCTCGGCCATACCCTTCGTGGGCGAAACTCAGTATGTAATGGAGACTGATCTAGCTGGGAGTTAGCGCAGAGCGACGACATCGACACCAACGAGCTTACCACTACGCCCAGGACAAGAAACACATACCGCCATGGGGTCATCATGGTGGGCAAAGTAAAGGCGGATGTCGCGAAATGATGATCAGCTCGCCTGTACGTATGGTTAGGGTTTACATCATCATGCTTGTTGTCAAGGTTTCGTAGCCACAGTTAAGACGCCACCCGGACGCCAGCAAGTCAATCCAGGTTGTACTATGGTACAAATTATGTATAAGATATGCAACTAATGATACAATGAGGATGCCTTGTCCAGCCGCTATGCAAAGAGGTCTTCAAACTTTTTCACACAAGAATTTGGAGCGTAGTCTGCGCAGCTTGTCAGTTAAGATCATCAAAGCCACGCGGAGACGAAGTACAAACCGAAACTATCGTTAGGATCACACGAACACCGGCCTTGTGCCCACTGGTCACCTTGTGGACAATGCTGGAAATGCTCGTGTTTGTAGCCTATGTCGCGGAAAAAGTGTATCTGATCTCTTCTTGCGAACAATGCGGCAGCTATGCTATGTACTGGAGCGTCTCCCCATCGCTAAGGGCAACCATGAGCGATGTACTTACAGTTCTAACTGATAGAGATTCATACCTCATAGTAAAAGCCGCCTTTCGCCTCCAGGAAATTGAAGAAAGCTTGGTAGCGTTCAGACCTCCAAAAGTCCAGGTCTGCGATCTCGAAATTACTCCAGACTGCATGTCACGTCAAACGAGCGAAGAATTGTCGAGAGGTAGTCACTCACAGTGACATAGATTATAGGTATCGCCCCCATCATTCGAGAGGTAATCCATCGCGTTCTGAGGATCAACATAATCCGGGTTCAATGCGATAAATTCTAGGCAAGGAATGAGCTTATGACCATCCCTTGGTAACCATAGGCATCCTTCCTACCTTTTACCGTGCTCCATAGGGTCGGTATGGTGGGCTCCCATTCGAGTAGAGATACCGTGAAGCCTGAAAGGAAGATGAGACTCAAGAGTTCCCGTCTCTGTCAGTGGCAGACTGACTATATATCTTATCATGCTCCTGCATGTACACGAAAGGATCGTAGGCGATGTCACAGAAGAACTTGATATCCGGTCTGGGACTTCAGTTCTGCAGTTCGGCGCGGCACCTAAGGACCACTTACTCGACCCTAAGAAATAATGAGTAAATTCGCGAAATGTTTCCGGTCGGGCATCAATACACACCTCCAGTAGTACCGATATGGCTGGAGAAGCTCATGATGGAAAAAGAACTGGAAGCACGCTGTATTAGCTCCACTCTAGACACACGAACCTTGGCGCCACATACCCCCGAGTTGAAACGGCACATATTCCGATAGCTAGCATCTTTTGTCAAACGCGACCAAGTATGGATGGCAACGGATCCTTACGATACACTCCCTGAGACGAATGGATGTAAGCATCAATGGTGGAACAGTTGACTGCGGTAGCACTTACCGGCGTAAATGATGCGCTGAGCCATCATCTTCTGTCTGCCTGCTCGAGCGCGATCTTCATCTATCCAATCTGGCTGTTGCCAGTGTTCCGTCGGAATGAGACCAAATGAGATAGGTGCGCGGGTCAAGACGCTGACACGTCTAAATTAAAGGCGGATGGGTTAGAACGTGATGAATGCGACGGAGAACAGACGTACTCGATAAATTCTTGCGTAAACGGTTCATCGTTCAGTAAGACCCAAGGATAGTTGTAGTGTTTATTAAAGCGGTCCTCTACAGACTGCATGCTAGCTGCGGCGCCATTGATGTCGCTGTTGCGGGACAAGAGAACGAAGGTGGCATTGGCCTTGCCGGTAGTGTTGAAGGAATGGTAATGAGGCGAATTGGCTATCGAAGGTCCGCCGAGTGCTAGTGATGAGGAGAATCTAGTGGAGGACTCGTCCTGCGGCGAGGAGTTGTCAAGAAAGGTGGCAAGGGATGCGACGTGTCCATATCCCTTAAAGGACACGGAGAGAATGTAGTGCATGCTAACCTATAAGACATTGAGAATTGATGAATACGAGCGACGCATGACTTACAACCAACACAAGGACGATGGAAAGAAAACGTCGGGGGGTCATGATGGGGAGCATTATCGGGCGCGAAAGAAGAACGAGGAGAAGAAGCAAAACGTTGGCCGGCCCCGTGAGCTATATATAGGGACAGGCAGTGGAGAACAAGAGTTGGAGCGGCCACGCGCAGATAGCCGAAGATGAACGATTGGAAATGTGGAGCAAGCCTATCCCTGGCTTGATACTTGGAGAACCGAGCTACCAGTTCGTATGGTGGTGACTGTCAAGAGATATGAAGGAAATTGAGTCCGGGGGCGGTTTATGAAGCAAGCTGTTTAAGTTGGTATCCAAGGAGAGAGCTGCGCCGGTACGAAGGTCATTCTTAAGCTGTCAGGTTATCTCGCAGTCGCATAGCCTCAGACACAAAGACCGATGTCTCGCAGAGAAGCTACAACATTGCAGCCGAATAAACACTACGCTGAATATCTGACAACGAGTCTGCTTGGGCTTCACTGAGTTCACAAAGTGAAAGCGGTGATCTTGAGTTCAAAAAGCGGTGACTTGACTTTGGTCGTGTTTGCCCTTTGAGAAAACTTTGGAATACCACCCTTGCACTGTTACGCGTCAGACCGCTATGGCCTCCACTTCCGTGCCCACAAAAAATGGCCTCGTCGACCCCTATGCCCCGTCGTCGTCGTCACCGTCAGAGACGCCGCCGAGTGGCCCATTTTCCATCTTTCGTCGCCTCTCGAAATGGCGCGCCGACTTGGGCTTACCGTACCCTGGCAATGTCGAAAACATGACTAAGGAAGTCAAGGGTACGTCGTCCAGCTAGTCTGGCCATGTCTTACTGACGCGAATGACGCCAGCTACCCATATGCTTGGTGCATTTTTCGATGGAGCCCGCGCCGACTTGACCAAAAGCATGTCTATGAACCCGCTGTTCCAAGTCACCCATTCCTTCCAACTTGGTTCCCAGGTCGCTCCCTCTTCCTACAACTTTGGTGCCGTTTTTGGCAACGAGAATGTCGGCATACCTCTTCTTTAGTGGCGGACCTTTACTGAGACACGTATCACTACAGGTATTTTTGCAGGGAAATATTGACCACGACGGTAATGTAAACGCGCGTTTAAATCAAGGCTGGTCCCCGCGAAATGTCACCAAAATGCAGGCGCAGGTATGTCTACTTGTCGTTCCGCGATTGAGAGTCGAACGTAACGTGTTGTAGATATCTGCCACACCCGGTCATAGTTTGCTCCAAGCAGAGCAGGACTACCAGGGGCTAGACTACAACCTCAACTTGAAAGCTCTCAACCCTTGGCCGTCGGACCTGACCGGTATCTATGTCGGTAGCTATCTTCAGTCCGTCACCAAAAATCTTGCCGTTGGCACCGAATGCATGTACCAACATCCCACACCCGACATCTCGGACTTTGTGGCCAGCTATATCGCAAAGCTTACCGCTACCGATAAATCCTGGATTGCTACTGCCAACATTCAGCCTATGGGCGTGTTACAAGCGACGTACTGGCAGAAGTTGAGCGAGAAGGTCGACTTCGCCGCAGATCTATCTATCATGACTGCGCCTTCTCGGCGAGACGCCATTGCAACGCTTGGTGCAAAATACGATCTGCGCATGTCATGTTTCCGTGCCCAACTTGACTCCACGGGCAAGGTATCCGCTCTGCTCGAGCAACGGTTTACTCCCACTTTCTCGTTTACAATTTCCGGCGAGATCGACCACTTCAAGGTTTGTTCATACGCGGTCTTCTTTAAATGACATTCTAACCAATGTCTATAGAATGCTGCAAAGGTTGGATTCGGTGTAGCCATTGAGAGCACGTCGTTGACGCAAGAGGAGATGGAGGCGCAGATGCCCATGGCTTCATGATTGATTTATTTGCTATGTTACAATTAGAAATTCACGTCATAATACCTCCGTGTCACTTATACGCATCCTCACTCTTTGCATGGCGTCCAGCACGTTACGATGGCCTCGAACACAATTTCATCTAGTAGCGTGACTGAGTATGGCGCTCGACCCTTGTTTCAACAATCATGTCAGCGTACCTGCTTGAACTCAAACACGTCTCCTGTAGCAAGACTGATGAGTCCATATTTTCCGATGTGAATATGGCTGTAAATCAAGGTACGAGACTTTTTCTAACAGTGGTGCAGACTAGCAAACCTACATGTTAAGGGGATGTGGTGGTTCTCCAGGGCAGAAGCGGATCGGGGAAGACGACGCTCCTCAAATGCATTGCTCATTTGAACCTGTATGGCGGACAAGTACTATATCGTGACAAGTCAGCATTCTAAGTATCTATACGCGTAAATTTCTGACATTCTCGTGTTAGAGCACCAAAAACATATGGTCCGCTCACTTATCAAAACCAGCGTCTTTCTCTGTTCAACATCCAACTATTACAGGTATCCCCTACTTCCGAACCAAGGTGTCGTACGTACCTCAACGCCCACCGATTCTTCCAGGATCTCCTCGCGACTTCATCGGAACGCTCTTGTCGCTGAAAGTGCGCTCGGACGCCATCGGCCCGACTATCAGTGTAACACAGAACATCATCGATTTGGGTAGCGCTTGGGGTATCGAGGAATCCTTGTGGGATCGTGAGTGGACGTCACTGAGCGGCGGTGAATCACAACGTATGGCGTTGGCCACAGCTGTTGGGTTGAACACGGCTGAGGTGCTCCTCCTCGACGGTCAGTTCATCTTGCGAACAGCTATTTTCTGGGAGAATTGATCTATAACGACGTAGAACCGACTTCTGCTCTGGACCAGCGGTCATCTTCCCTGGTGGAACAAACCCTGTTGGACGAATTGCGATCGGACGAGAGCTCTTTGAAGGTCATTATATGGATAACACACTCGGAAGAGCAGGCCAGCCGCGTAGGGACACGATTCATCCGGGTAGAAGGTGGGACTTGCCACGAACAGTCCTTACCACCTGTATAACCTTCAAGAACATTACAACCCGTTCCTTTACCATCAACGCCTTTGCTTCTAAGTTCCGCCAGCTACCTGAGGTATTTAGACATCTTGGCTGCACGACCTCGAGTGACATTTTCTCACTGGTGGCCTCGCATGATATGCCTTCTGTTTATTTTTTCGGTCTAATTTTGTAGAAATTTATCGCCTGCGATACTTGGTCCGATTCTAGTATCAGGCAGGCAATTTGGTCATTGCTCGCGTAGCTCAGTGGTAGAGCATTGTACTTATGAGGATACACTACGCCTATGCAAGGGTCTCCAGTTCAATCCTGGGCGTGAGCAGATTTTTAACTTGACGCACGATAAGTGTGGCGCATATCGGCAATTACCATTGAAATTTAATTGAGTCTAACTCCGATTGGAACAGCACACTATACCATGCAGGATATGGCAAGATTTTACTATACTAGGCTAAAGTTCAAATATTCAAGGACCAAGGACTGTTTCTATGTGCAAGAGCCACCAACAAACGAACTAAACTTCTGAACCTTTGCCGGGCAAACGAACTTGGTCGGCCGAGACAGTTATCTCGCCAGTGACAGTTGCTGAATTCTTCTGTGCCGACGCAGGTACCAAAGTACCGCTTTCTTCATCGAGGGTGATGACGTTCAAGGCAGCATTAACCTTTCGCCTAAACGTATTTCCCGCCGTGTCGACATAGCTGAATGTATTGTTGTTGGTTCCGTTGCCGAAATTGCCACCGGTTCGCAGCTGGAAGAAACCGTCTGTGAAGGTGACGTCGTCAGTTGGAATGATATCGAAAGATGAGACGCCACGAACCGGTATTCTGCACGTTGTGGATGGTGGTTCCCAAAACAAGTGGATTGGCTTGCAGAACACGCTCGTACGAGTGATTTACGGAGCTAGTCCCTGTGGAAGTTGTGATAAGCAGGAGCTCGAATCCGTTGCGCCACTTACAGTTTGTAAGATCGGCATTACCAAACCTGAAATCGATATCGAGAGGGTATGAAAAGGTATCCAATACGACTGTCTTGTCGTTGTGCTTCGACACGACATGGCCCACTGCAGTTTGTTGCAACAACTACACAGAAGGCGTGTCAAGCAACGAATGGGAGTAAACGCTGCGGCATACCTGTATCACAGCGTTGTCGCGATAGCTTTGAACATTAGAGAACGTAAGATTTTGTGTCCACACGACGTGTGTCACCTCTCCGCTTCCACTCACAACGGTGGACTCGATGTGAATGTTTCTGGTCCCGCTGACCGTTATGTCGACGTCGGCACCGGAATTCGAGACGGTGCCCGATACGCTCGTCTCCGCGAAAGGAGCGACATCATACACAGTGATCTTTCCAGTAGTCGGCGCCGAAGAAGAGTCTGTAATAACCTGCAGCAACCCGGATACGAACCAATTTTGATCGATGGTGTGGTCCGCTTCTGCTGAAACTACGTCGAGTGTGAAGGTGTGAGGGTTACTGTAAGGTCTGTGTCAACGACTGGGTGTAGGAACGTAAGGAGTTCTCACCCATCAGTCAAGAGTGGCGCAAACGGAGTAACATCAATGAAATACGTAGGTTCATCCAAGGCTCCATAAGCGGAGATGGGCCTTTGATTCTGTTGGATGAAGCTTTGCGTCAACTAGAGATAAGAACTTACCGCCAAAGTGAGGGATTGATTCCACCAGTAAAAATGACAGCGTACGGGAAAGCAGCACCCGCCACTTGTCCATCCACCAACAACCGGACTTCTCTGAAAGGCCCTTGCGGGAAAGTCGTACCGTCCGGAAGATCAGAAATGAAGTCATTTGCCGCGTTAAGGTACTGGGATTCGTGAATGGACCTTGGCAACAAAAAGACTTATTAGGATTTACCCAAAATTCCTCTTGGCTGTTCCCAGAAGCAAATAGTTCAGCAAAGATTTTGACGGTGTTTACCGGGAGCGTGACATTGAGCTGAAAGGTTGGTGAGCGCCATGGATTGTGACGATAAAGGACTGTGAGAATACCGAGAACGCAGGCGGAACTGAAGCGTCGTTTCCTGTATCATTAGCCATTGTAGAGAGGGGGACAATGAGGTCTGCTTTCGGTGCTGGTGGGAATTCTTTCGTCGACGCATAGTAAGTCGCGTGTAAAACGGCTGGGTGGAGGGGTCTCTAGTGAGGCAACGCGTTGGCGAAGTATAAAACCGCGTCTTACTGGAATAAACTCCATCCAAGCCTGTCTGGATCAGATTGTCCAATTGAAGGATGAATGTTCCCGTGGACTCGAATAGAGGCATGTACTTCGTGACATCCTTTATGTACGTCCAGATGATCCCGTCTCCACGCGTGGGTTCTGGCGTGGACGTGCGCCATACTATCAACAGATATCATCAGTATAGCGATATTCAAGCTTGCTCGGCTCACTTTCGACGTTCTTGAAGGTAAAGATACCCAGGCGGTCAAACTGTGTGCCATTCGACGTGACGGTGAAGTTGAGAGTGATAGCGGACCAAGAGCCAACCGGTCCGCAATCCGTGGGAGGACTTTAGTCGACCTGGTCAGCCTACACAAAGGTGCTTTGATGAACAGCGCGCACGTCAACTCTACGATTTCAGACCTAGGCGATTCGGTTCAGAGATTCAGAGAATGTACTAGACACAGCGAGTTCGTACATGCCAAACGAGAATGCAAAGTCGCGTCTTAGGAGGCGCCCGATGAGCCGCTGGTCGCTTTACAAAGTGAAAAAACACACTGGAGGACTTGTACAGTGCATTCTTGACCGCCAACAGGTACGATGGGAGGCTGGGTGACCTGGAAGTCCTCGAGGACAGCACCAAATGTGGCAGAAAGCAAGCTCAGCCAGAAGATTTGTAACATGTACATGGTGCAGAAGTGAAAGAAGCTTCTCTAGACATGATCACGATACAATTCTCAGGCGGAGGGAAAGACTAGCGGGATTTGGTCAATGCATGTGGACATGGGAATATACGTAGTTATGATAAACGGTATCAAAATTCTCTCATATAGGCACTTTCGGCTCATCATCAGACAACGCTGAAGGATGGCACTAAGTACGGAAAGTTTGAAAAGGTACAAGGCCTCACCGACCTCAGGTAAACTGGAGCTCAAATTGTTCATTGTGATGAGCGAAATCCAATTGCGCCTCCACATTTGCTGGGTATACTTATGGGATGTATGGTTGTCTGATGGCAGTGGCCACTTCGTCGGCAGATATCTGAATCGTAAGCATCGAAATTTCTTGAAGGCCATAAATCGCCATTTCGCTGATTCTGAGTGCCAGGAAGAGGGATAGTGGGACCATTGTGGTTGTGGTGTCTGGAGAAAAGAACATATGGTTTTTCTACACCCCAAGATGCACCCCGACGGACTCGGTTTTTGGCTCCATGTCGAACGGTTCCCCATGCTCGAGAGGTTGCGTTGTTCAGGAGAGTCAAATCTGCGATGTTTCGGCAATCGAAGATATTTCTAGTGCTACGGAAGGGAGGAAGAATGATCCCAGATGTCGCCGTCTCTGGCATATATAGTGCAGACTAAACGAAGTGAAAGCCAGTCCATGTACAATCGGCGAAATGCTCTCCGCCTTCATAGTACATGAGGATCGTCCCGGAATAGAAACGGAGAGAACGAGAGCGCATTCCAAGACAGCGAATTTCGAAGCACGGGCCTGGTCGAAGTGACAGTTTTAGGTTCGCTGTCAGTCTGAGTCCCTGGCCGAGCAATGGGTTACAAGCATGTAAGTTGAGTCAACGAGACGAGGCTAGGACCGTGAACGAGTACAGAAAGCCGATATCCAGCCACGCAAGAAGCCTTTTCTATGTGAACGCAATGTTTGTTTACCAATTCGCTAGAAACCTATGCTGCCATTCAGCACGTGAAGGCTGGAAAAAGACTCTGACCCACGCCTGCGCTCTTCCAGGCATTGCCTGGTACCAACCTGGTACTAAGATGGGGAATCAACCCATGATGAGACTCTGAGCAGTAGTAGTTTGTAGTAGTAGTGGGTATAAGTGGTATGTCGATCGGGCTTGGAATTTGGAAAACCATAATTTTACGATGCCTCTTTCAGCCATCTGCGATATCAATAGTGGCTTCACCCAGAGCGCCTTTCATCCGGAGTTGTAGCGTTCCCAGACAAAATTTGTAAGGTATTTTTCAAGTTATTTTGACAACGACTACTGATTTTGTTAGCGATGCTGAAAGCTGGGCGGGACGGTCCCCTATTCGTGGCGGCGTTCCAGGCTCCCTTCAACCGGTCCTCCTTCAATCGTTTTTCTAATCTCTTTACCCAAAACCTCCAGCGCAATGTTGCACCAAAAACGCGTCCTGAACCATCCGATGATGCTCACGAGCCACTCAACGTCGCGTTTCATTCACTGGACGCATTGTATCACAGCATGGAGCTTGGCCTGCTCTCCTCATTAAATGCCAAAGACGCGAAACAGCTCATTCTCAAATTTCTGGAGCCCATTTCCGGTTGGATCGCATACTGCGTCCAACATATCATCGTCCCGGGGCGCGCGTCCGAATTCCAGCATGATTTCCACACTGTCTTGTCGGGGATCATCCAGAACCTGTGCGAGGACGCGGAGATATGCGAGCCGTTTAGCACTCTCAAGTCGAATTACGGTGCTTCGGGATTCTTCATATCCGACGTAATCCCCCCGCTGATTCGAAGCCATACTACTACATCCAAGGCAGTACTCGCGCGAGACGTCCTGGCGAACTTGTTCAACGCCCTTCGGCATCTGTTGATGCTCAAGTTCAATCTCCAGCAAATCACAGACCCCCTTTGGCGCAAGCGGTTGTATATTGGCCTCTTGGAAGATGTCGCTTCTTTTGTTGCCGCGTATAGGTTTCTCGCGACGCATGAGCTGTATCGTCTCAGATCTGCAAAGACACTCCCCACTATGACCCGATGTCTCCAGATATTATATGACACGTATACTGTCATCGATATGTTCTACAACGACTACAGTCTGGAGACTGTCAAGCCAGAGTTGCTTCGACAGGGCCATTATCGGTTGATGTGCAATATCATCCGAGGTGTTGCATCATCCGCCCACCTTCGCCGTCTCGTTGATGGGCAGAAGGGAAAAGAAGCTGAAATGGTAATATCTCTTGCGGGAGACTGTCTCTGGAAGGCGGCGTACACCCTCACTGATCGTATCTTCATGACTTACTCTCTCATGGAGACAGCGTGCAAGCAGGACGTCATTACTAGCCTGCTCAGGTTCGAAGGTACACTCGCTGTTTCTTGTGCATCGACCAAGATTCGGGATCAACACGCAGAACTTCTGTCTGGAATCCTGTCGAAAGCATCTCAGTACCTCATATACTATTCAATCCTAAAGCACATTGCCAAAACCAAGCAGAGAATCGACAAGATGGGTCGCCCAAAAAACAGCGAGATGTGGACAGCATTCTTGGACAGAGTTGGAGAACTTGAAGCAGACCGCAAGGAGTACAGGAAGAATCCTCCTACGGTCTGTGAGTGGAAAGGCGTGAGTACTCAATGCATCGTGAACGACGCCTTTAAGATATCCGTTTCCAGTGCCCCAACCGCAAACTTCAACCAGCGCGGTTGCGGTCGTGTTCGGGATGCGGTTTCAAGTACTTTTATTGCTCCGCAGATTGTCAGAAGAAGCATTGGGATGTAGGCCACAGGCGGAAATGTGCCGAGCTTCACAAGCAAATTGAAGGTCCGTGCCGAGTTGCTCGTCAGTCTTGTCCGATGATTAACACGCGGCCCGTTCGTTAGACCAGGACGGAACCACCAACGTGATCTCATCCAGAGACCGCTCATTCCTAGGCTACGTGGCGAGGTCGGCTATCGCAGAATACGCAAATGCCGACCCGAGCATGGTACGGGTCGTTGATTTCACGCAGCAGAAAGTAGAGAAGAAATTGCTTCCTGCCATGGCGTATCATGGGGATCTAGGAATGTTCAAACTTGCGGAGATGAGCTCTGCGGCTGAAAACCGTAAGGGTGTGATGGTACATCTCATCATACCGACACATCGGAACACGTCGCCAGTGTTCATGAGCTACGATGTCCTTAAATCAGCACCCATGATGTATATACCGAATGACGATTTATAGACGTGTGCGCACACGTCGATCCATTCGAAAGTTGATGATGATGGTAATGAAAGGCGTATGCTAAATAGTGCATGGTGGGGTAAGTACAAGAAGTGACAGCGGGTATGGGTATAAGGAATGTATCCATGCCTTGTCATCCAATAAATTAACGATTAAGAAGTATAGTGCCGCTCTGCTCCAGCTACATTAGAATTCGTGACTGAAAAGCTCTTCATCGGTGGTCGCCTTTCTCTGCGGGTCGCCGTTCCCATTTCCATGCCCGTTCCCGTTCCCGTTCTCCGCTGGAGTCTGCCGTTGCCTGTCACCGTAAAGGCCACCCTCAGCGTCTTCCGGGAAAGTGGTCGAATCATCGTGAGAGTATACACTGTCTCCCGCAATGGATGCAGTCTTGTTCTTCCTCTTCTTCGACTTTTTCCTTTGGCGCTCCTCCGAGATGGAGTATGCGTCTTCGGTACGAGCCCACCGATCCTTCTTGCCATCCTTCTTTTTCTTGGATTTTTTGGGGGTGGGGGCTGGAGTGGTGTCTTCAAAGTTGGCGGGATAATGCCAGCGACCGCCTGAACTGGAGCTGCCGTTGTTGGCGCGATAGTACTGTTCATCCTCTGGGCGCCAAAGATCTCCATTCTCTTGGCGCCGTCTCCCGTCATGGCCGTCGGAGGAGAGGTCTACGCTGGAGCCCTGCTCTTGCCCCTCTGCGTACGGCTGTCCTTCTAAGGTTGACGTTGGCAGACGGTCGTTGTAGCGATTCGCCCATTGCGACTTGCGCTCTTTGCGACGAATCTCTGATATATCAACGAGACCATATCGCTGTGCCCACTTTGGTGTACGGCGGTGGTTCTTGTTGTTTCTTATGTTCTGTGAGGGCGATAAGGAAACTGAAATTAGACATATAACGGATAACAGCCTGACCTGGATATAAAAATTATGGCCGTGGCCTATCAAGGATGAGTACATGGGGACTGAAAGAGATACAGATGACTGACCAGGTATGTATCCGCATATTGTGAGCAGTAGGTTGAGCCAAAAGTCACCTCCAATCCCAAAGCGGGCTGCGACAGCTGTCGGGAATATTTAGCTGGATACAAGGGTAGAAGATAAGATACAGACCTAGCGGAGGGAAAAGAGTACCCATAACGAACAAAACTACGGCATATCCATGATGTTTGCGGGGAGTGAGGTCGACATTCTGGACTTGATAGTTAGCCATGGTTGTAAGTGGCAGACTTGTAACAAGCGGCGCATTTCATTTCGGCAGTTCAGTTACGGACCACGTGCCAAATTCTGGGCAATTGTCGAACACTCTCCTTCTGTCCGTCATCATAGTCACTTTGTAGCCTGCTCAGTGTCCCTCGCGTCGGCAAACACGGTCGTCACGCCTATTTATTATGTGTGTATACACTCTCTGCTTACTTTCAACCTTTGTTGACATCCATGTGCTACTAGGACAGACGTATCACCCGCGTCGCAGGCAATGGACCACGAGGAACCTGTCCTCAATCTTTCTGATGTTGTACACGACCACACCATCGACGACTCTTCTGAGGAGCCTGGTAACACAGGCTCTGCTACTCCCAGCCCGAAAACTGCAAACCAGCCCCCTACTGTCTCCATCGACCAGAATCCCAACCACCAATCGTTTTCTGTGGAGGTTCTAGAGAGGGAACTTTCCTCTCTCCTCAGCCAAGAGGCCTCTGCAGCAACCGAGGCTCTTATCGCCGCCGCTCAGCACCAACGAGCTAGTCTTGGCCTTGATTCAAATGCTACAGATACGGATGCGACCGGAAGAGTAGATGCGGTGGGGGGACTTGCTGGCATCAATGCCGGACTTTCTGGCATCAGTATGAGCACCTTTGCTGCCATTCTGGATGCTGCACACGCACAGGCGGCCGAGTTGGCTGCCAAAGATCCCGTGTTCGCTCGAGAACGAGATGAGGCTCTCGCGGAAAGGGAGAGAAGAAATACTCGCACCGCTCCCGCATTTCATTCCCTAACGGCCGGCGAGTCATCTCGGAATGACAAATCCGCGCGACGCAAAGAACGCGGCAGTCAATCACCCGAGAAATCTGATTATTTGTACTCGGATGGCCACAGCGACAGTGATGAAGACTCTTCCACACCCACACTCATGTCACATTCGCCGGCCGATCATGGGCCGCCACTAGTACCTTCAGAAGACTTCCCTGATATTAACGACATTCTAACTCAACTATCTCACTTTGAAGCAGATGCTGAACACCGGCACGGTGATGGGCCATCCCCCGACTCTTCGCCTGTTGTATCCCACGCTCATGGAGCTACACAGCGTACATCAAATTCCGCGCCCAATGCGACACCTGGACCATCCAGTCGGCCCCAACAACCAGTGGCATCGTCGTCGCAACAGAGTACTAGTAATACGAAGAAGGGCAACCGTTCGAAGAAGACGTCGACAACCGAGACTCCGGCTGGATCTCATCCCCACATATGTGACCATGATAATTGTCGCAAGTCTTTTACGCGGCGAAGTGATCTCGCTCGACACATGCGGATTCATACAGGAGAGAGACCATTTGTTTGCAGTCACACGAATTGTGGAAAAACGTTCATACAGGTCAGCATCCCTCGAAACCTTTATGACTCTCGCTCATTGGTTCTTTAGCGGTCGGCTCTTCATGTGCATTCACGAGTTCATACTGGAGAAAAACCACATTGCTGCGAATATCCGGGTTGTAACAAGATGTTCAGCGACTCTAGCAGTCTAGCTCGGCATAGACGAACTCATACTGGGAAGCGACCGTACAAGTGCGAGGACCCAAAGTGCACCAAAACGTTTACGCGTCGAACAACATTAAATCAGCATATGCGAACTCATGATCCAGGATGGGTTCCAGATTCTAACGTGTGAGTTCCAATAATGACTGTTGCGTTATTTTTGCTGATGGTCCAAATTCACACAGTAAGTATAGTTTTAAAACCAAACGGCGAAAAGTGGTCGAGGAAAGTGATGACGAGGATGAGCGTGAGTTGGAAGATTCCGTCCGGACGATTTCTGCACTATTCCATGCAGGAGGAGCTGCACTATCAGCACCGCACGTAGAAACCAGTGGGCCGGAAGATCCGCTTGAGGTACGGGTGGCAAGTATAAGCGCAGAGATAGCCGCTGCGATTGCTCAGGCCCACGCGAGATCATACGACGATGATGACGAGGAAGAAGATGAATTGGCAGACGATTCTCAATCTGGAGACGAGCTCAGTTGCCGTGATACCATCGGGCCTAATACTAGTGGTATAAGGGGCCGAGGCGGTAATGGCCGGCCCGGGAGAGAAGACTCGGATCGGGAGGAAGAGGAGGAGGAAGAAGAGTTCCCAGTTCCTCTGCGCGTGCGACGAGGGCGTGAAGATGAGGGCGTAACGGCAGGTGAGAAACGAAAGAGATGACTGCTTTGGGACACTGCTTGCTTTGTTGTAGTTTTAGTGTATTTTAAGTCTATTAGACACGCAGGAGCGCCGCAATCCAGTTGGACTTCCGGGATTTTCCGCGATGCGGGGGAAAGGATACTGGAAACACGTGATAGTAGGCCCCTAAATATATATACTGTGCTGAGCGGGTGAGTATGATATAGTTCTTCCCATTCCACTGATTTAAGGCGATGTCCAACGAAGAACCACCAAGCACCGACCTCATCACGCTTACTCGGTACGTGTTCTGCTGCTGCTCCGAGATCCAGACCGTCTAAAGCCGCCTCCAGTCATGTTCTCCACGACCAGCTGCGTTTGGGCGCTGCAGCGACTGGCGATCTCACTTTGCTGTTGACAGCCATCCAGGTTACATCCAAATTCATCGCCACCAATGTCCGGAAAGCTCGCCTCATCAATCTGTAAAGTCCCTTTTGAACACCCCGAATCACACTCACAAGATACCAGTGTTGGCCTCGCTGGGGAGACCAATGTGCAAGGCGAGGACCAGAAGAAACTGGACGTCTTATCCAATGACATCATGGTTAATGCGCTCCGTGCTTCCGGCAAGACCGCGGTCCTCGTTTCGGAGGAGCTCGAGGACGCCATCATTATTGAGCAGAAGCAACGCGGACGCTACTGCGTCGTATTCGATCCGCTCGACGGTAGCAGCAACATTGACGCTGGTGTGAATATTGGTACCATCTTTGGAATCTACAAAGTCGTACGTATCTATTTCCCTTCGGTGTTCCGCACCCTCACCCGATTGCTGCTTTAGGCGCAAGAAGGATCCGCGTCAGTTGAAGATGTCTTACGCCCAGGTAGTGAAATGGTAGCGGCCGGATACACCATGTGAGTTCATATTTCTACTAATGCGACCAAAATCAGCTCAACAGGCGCCAGGTATGGTTCTTCGGCCAACTTGGTACTCTCCACTGGCCAGGGCGTTAATGGTTATACCCTGGATGCAGCGCTTGGCGAGTTTATTCTTACCCATCCTGACGTGCGTCCGGTTCCCCGTTCTTACCCCGCATTCCTTTTAACGACGCGTCGTAGATCCAAATTCCCCATCGGGGCAAGATCTACTCGTTTAACGAAGGAAACGCCATGTATTTCCACCCACCTGTGAACGCCTATCTCAAATCCATCAAGTACCCTGCACCTCCCAAAACCCCCTACAGCGCTCGGTATATCGGTTCAATGGTCGCCGATGTTCACCGAACGTTCCTTTACGGCGGTATTTTTGGGTACCCTGATGACAAGAAGAGCAAGAGTGGCAAGTTGAGGTTACTGTACGAGGCATTCCCGATGGCTTTTCTGACAGAACAGGTGAGCACTCATAACCACGATCAAATCCTGGTCTAATATCGCGCAGGCTGGCGGTGTTGCAACGACGGGCACAATGCGTATTCTCGACATCATACCAAAGAGCATTCACGAGCGTTGTTCCGTCTTTTTGGGCAGCAAAGAAGACGTTAACGATCTCATGAAGTTCTACAAGGATCCAGCGTTGGTAGAGTCTATGTTAACTTAGTGTGTGTAAAGTATAATGTAATTATCGATTGTACAGCGTCCTCATTGAGGCTCTACACGTAGAATCTTCACGCTCGAGACTTGAGTCGCAGCGTTTGTCATGGGCGGCCCGGATTACCACCGTTCGGCCCGTTACACCCGCTCTTTGTTGCATTGATGATCTTCCTTCATTACCATCACATCCAATGTCCAACTTGGTACGTCCCTCCCGCGATAGTGTTTAAACCTCTCAATTTATGCGATACAGGAACAAGGGAAACGTAAAGTAAAGCGTCAGATTATCGACGACGACGATGACGACCTCTCGGACGTTGGCAGTGGACCATCTCCACAAGTAGCTCGGGCCTCAGTTGCGGCGCGTTCAAGGGCAACCTCTACCGCCTCGCATTACGTATCTCCAGATGATGACCAACCCAAGCCTTCGACAAGCAAGGCTGTTCGTCCGTCTAAAAAGGTGAAGAAGCGAAAGGCTGAAGACGAGGAGGAAGATTACGATGTGGACATTGAAGATTTGAATGACGACTTGGCCACGATGGCCCCAGAGTTAGAGTTTGACGACGACTCTACATTTGAAGACGACGAGGCGCCCAGACGGAAGAAGCCTGCCGCCAAAGCACCGGCGAAGGGAACTAGAGCCGGGAAAGGCAAGGCTAGCAGTTCCAAGGCCAAAGCTCCCGACAAGCCTATTCTGATGAAGGACGAGCGTAAAACTCCAGTTCTAAAGTCAGCTGCAGCCCCACCACCTGCGAAACGTTTGAAGAAGAACGAGGACGACGCGTTGACAAGTCCGCTTTCTGCTAAAGATCCCCCACCCCCCGTCTCTGTTCCGAAGAAGAAACTTCCTACCATCAAGAAGAACAAAGACGTTGCATCTGCTACTTCCACTCCTCCACCGCCGCCTGCACGAGTTGCCAATAAAACGACAGCAGACCTAGATCTGAATGATTCATCAATCTATGGGCAGCTCTTCAATAAATCGGTAGGCTTCTCTCTCTTTGTTCCAACCGCTATTCTGGCTCATATTTTCTCAGGCGGGAGGCAATACACCTCGATCTGGCCTTAATCGTGCCGAAGAGAGGAAGGGGGAGATAAACAAGATGCGTCAAGAAGCGAGGGCTAAACGAGAACTGGAGGCAGTAAGCCCCCTTCTATCATCCCGCTTTTGTATTGACGATGCGGCGTTTTCCAGCGATGTTACTTCAATTTGCAAGCTGACACGGAGAAGATATTGCGTTACGAAGAGTCCTTGCGTTCTAATCGGAGCAGTGTCCTCTACCCTAACATTCTGGGCGCCAAATGGAAGGAGGAGTATGATCGGGCTTTGAGATATCGGGGTCCCGCGAATGGGAATGGTGCGGTGACGCCTCAACTTGTGAAGGCTCCTGGTGTGGCGCAAGATACAGAAGAGGGTGAAATGATGTCAGATAGATGAAAGTGTTTCTCGTTCTTTCCTGAAGGTTCTCTAAAACTTCTGACTACTGTACTTGTAGAAGCAAGATAGCATTTATATGTCTCTGGGGTGGCGCCACATGAGCAATGGTGATCGCACTTTTTCTACTTACCGGGTTCATACGTCCAGGTGGAAATACCATGTCGACATAAATGGGAGCCTGCACAATCTGGAATATCTCCATGTCGAGTACTTCAGTAAACGACCCGACAGTGGGAACATTCAGAGGGAAGGAGTAAGATCTGTCTATGTTTCCCGCTCGTTACATCTCCGAATTGCAGTCGATGCTCCTGAAGTATGGTACACTTCCAGAACGCCGTAAGGGGACATCTGTTGGAAGTTGAACAGTGCCGACGGTCTCACCGCCTGGGCCGTGTTTGCATGTGTCGTGAGCTTTTGGCTGGCAGGCACGGAAGACACCGCCTGCAACTCACTTGCATACGATTTTTGTTGTTCAGATGGTGATATACAAGAGAATATTACAGCTCTAAACCATACTACATTCCTACGTCCGAAAGCCTTTACCTACGGCAATAGTCGTGATGAAGCCACTTCATCTAGTCGCGCTTTCTCGCCGGCAAGTCAGCCCGCAAAGCTTGCGGGGGAGTCGCCGCTCGCCAATCGTTCTCGTAAGGACGAGATATTTTTGAGGATCTGATCGAAACATGTACGGAACCACTTGGCATGCGAACTCTCTGCAGGTTTCGCCGATGCGTCCTCGAGGTCAAGACCGCCCAACTGGGCATGGACTGCGTGGGTCGAGAGTATCGCACTTACGATACCCTGCAGCTGGGTGATTTCTTCCTGGAAGGATGATAATTCAATAGCAATAGCTTCAATGTCATGAGGAGGGTAGAGGGAGGCAATAAAGTCGTCCGACGCGGAAAGTAGGGACGATGAACACGGTGACAGTGCATCAAGATCGGAAGTGGACGCCACAAGCGACGGGGAAGGTGAAAGGATGTCCCGGAGGATTCTAGTGTGTAGTAATGTGGATATGCGAATGATTGTTTGGGCCTTTGGAACGGACGGTAAACTGCAAGTACTAAGCATTTAGAGTTGAATATTACCTTTTTACTTCGATCGCGTTCTGTAGGAGTGAGAGAGGTATCAGACCCAAGGCCGAACTCATCCCATCCATCATTTTCCTCCTCCGTATCGGCTTCGGAGGATTCATGGTCAAGCATGTCGTTCAACTCACTTAGGCCATCCTCCAGCGAACCTTTGTCCTGCAGCCACTTTTTACGAATGGCAGCCACATTGTCCGGGGACAATCCCGTAGGGGACCGGGCGGTATCAATAAGATCATGCAGCTCCCCAGTTTGGACCAGGTACTCATTCCCATCTTTTAAAGCGACAAGAACAGTCAACAGCGATCTCACGGAATTGATGATATCGATCGCGACCTGCTGAAACTCTAGCACGAGAATTGAACCATGAAGTTCAGGTCGTAGAAAATGTATACAGTGCGCAATTGCAGCCAGATGGCTTGATGTGTCTTTGAGCGGCGTGTGGACAGCACTGTATGTGGGAGAAGAGGGTTTCATTGCCAGAGCAAGTTTCGTAGTGGAGGCCCGTAGGAGGAGAAGTAACGAGAGAAAGTCCTTGTGCAAGACAGCAATATCTGGAGGGGATTCCGAGTCTGAGGAGGGTGACTCTGAACACATCTGAGCAGCACCATTACATGTCTCGATGACAGCATTAAAGGCAGTTACAGCTAAAAAATCATGAGCGTCATGTCAAGGTAATGAGCAAGGAATGCACCGTTTTCTCGTTCGGACATGGGGTTAACTTGAGATGGACGCGAAGCATGACTTGCAAATTTCGCACGTCAGCTATGGCACGTGGTTTGCCGATTTTCTTCCGCGAACGCACAATGTTGCGTCCGTCATTGGTAAGATTGCCTCTTGCCGCCTCCAAGTCTTGCTCAATGGTCATTCAGTTTCGACCAGGCCCGTTGCGGCTTACCGCACTCCCGCCCCACCGAATACCGTTCGCCCAAATCCACTTCCGACCACTCTCCAGTGCTGTCCCACAAAAATGCACCTTCATTGCGCCTCGCACCTTTCATTACCGCCCTTTACCCTCCTTCACCGCTAATATACTTCTTGGATCTCGGTCTTTATCTCTTGGCTCAATATTCAACGGTTTCAAGGTCACCCCAGCACCGTCCCCGACTGTCGTCGCGCACATTACCCGACTCGAGGCAGAAGCGAACGTGTATCCGCACGATGTGGCAAAACAACTGACTCTCTTCAATGCACTCATCGAAACAAACCTAAAGGCTTCCTATGATTTAGTCATAAACCGCTGGGAAAGGATGTGTGAATTCGTACGTTGTTCCTTTGCCCATCTTTATCGTATCCCGCTTTAACAAGTGTTAGGACTCTGCATCGCCCCTCTTGCGATCGGAAGAGGCTTTCCAGTCGTATATAACTTGTCTCGTCCGAACAGGCCTGGACAATTCTGTGCAAGCCGCCGCGCGACGACGCGACTCTCTTCTTGCATCCACTGCAACAGCCGTTGCCGCTTCTACCGCTCCAGTTTTGGAGCAAGTCAACGCCTCGTCACCCGCAACCGCATCGACACCTGCCTCTGACGCGCCTGCTGCAGAGTCCACAGGTCAACCGAAGCCGGCGTCGACCCCGGCACCCAAGACCAGTCAGGAAATTGTCATGAGCGTACTTGCTGCGAAAACAGGATCCCAGGCGAAAGCTCCTTTCGGCACCGATGCCGCTAAGCTCGCTTCAACTCTGGAAACAATGGGTCCCCTCCAGGTTTCTGTTGTCGAACGTGCGCCGTTTTCTTGTTATCTGCTTCTCCTTATAACCGTCCTCATAGGCAAGGGTTCTTGGGTACCTCGAATTATTCGGCACGTCCTCACTTTGGTTGTCGCCACGTTTTGCAAGTCCACCTTTATGGAATTTGTGCCCAAAAGCTGATCGTTTCTGTAGTGTTCCTGGTCATCTTGTCTGTGTTCTTGGAAAACACTGGTTTCGCGAAGAACGGTCCTCGCATGTCTGAGTATGAACCATCTCAAGAAAACACCGTCAAATTCAGCGATGTACATGGTGTCGACGAAGTCAAAGATGTAGTAGTCCTCATCGTTGTTCTCTGCGCTTCTTGATATCATTTCTAGGAACTCAAAGATATCGTCGAATTCCTCAAGGATCCTGATTCCTTTGCAACTCTTGGCGGTAAGCTGCCGAAAGGTGTATTACTCACGGGGTAAGTCGCCGTCTCTTTGTCAAATGGACGTCTAGCTTACCGCTATCTAGACCTCCCGGAACGGGTAAAACCATGCTTGCTCGTGCCGTAGCTGGAGAAGCCGGGGTACCATTTTTCTTCGCTTCCGGGTATGTTCTTGAATCGCCTGTCAATCATTCGACTAAGTCCATATATAGATCTGAATTCGAAGAGATGTTCGTCGGCGTTGGTGCCAAGCGCGTAAGGGAACTCTTTGCTGCCGCAAGAAAGAAGGAGCCCGCTATCATCTTCATCGATGAACTGGATGCTGTTGGTGGCAAGCGTAATTCACGGGATCAACAGTACATGAAGCAGACTCTCAATCAACTGCTTGTCGAAATGGACGGGTTCGCTCAGAGTCATGGTGTTATTGTTATTGCAGCTACCAACTTCCCTCAAAGTCTTGACCCGTAAGTCGCATCTCGACTTTGATTGATTTATCCCATCCACATTATTCCAAGGGCGCTCGTGAGACCCGGTCGGTTCGACAGACATGTAGCAGTGCCATTGCCGGATATTCTGGGACGTATTCAAATTATCAAACATCATATGAAGGGTGTCCGGATTTCGCCAGGTTAGTATCTGTTAGCGATGCTTCTGTTCAATGGTCTGATTCGTACAAGATGTGGATCCCAAGATATTGGCGCGAGGAACGCCCGGGTTCTCGGGCGCAGATCTCCAGAATATGGTCAAGTAAGTGTATAATCATCAAACCGCCATTGCGGTCCTGATGGGCTCAACTTTAGTCTCGCTGCTATCCAGGCCTCGAAAGAACGTGCCACGGATGTCACTCTTAAACATATGGAATGGGCCAAGGTAACCGAATGTCTTCTCTATCTATCCTGAACGTAATCCCTCAATGCGCAAAACAGGATCGTATAGTCATGGGTGCAGAAAGAAAAAGTGCATTCATTTCTGAGAAGGACAAACTTAGCACAGCCTATCACGAGGTCAGCGAATACTTCCTGGTTTACGACTCTGCTGAATACTTGAGTACAGGGTGGACATACATTGGTCGCTCTTTATACCGACGGCGCAATGCCGCTGCATAAAGTGACATGTATACGCCGAGGTCACGCGCTTGGATATGTACGGTACTTCCTCTGATTGTTTGCTTCAGACTGATTTCCATTCCTGTGTTAGACAGCAATGCTTCCCGAGGATGATGTCGTTTCACAAAGCTACAAGCAAATGATTGCTGCCATGGATGTTTCAATGGGTGGCCGAGTGGCAGAAGCGCTCAGTGAGAAGCATTGTCACCTCAGATGTTGACTGAACTGAGATTCTTCCTAGTTTACGGTCACGATAATATCTCTAGTGGGGCCAGTTCGGACATCAAATCCGCTACCCGGACGGCGACTCGTATGGTGAAGGTGAGTATAACCTACTGTGCTAGTGTATCTCTCGTTAACACTCGTCGGAAAGGAATGGGGCTTTTCTAGTCTAGGGCCTGTATTCTTCGGTGGCGACCACAAGCCTAGTCCGGCGAGAGCATTACAGATTGATGATGAGATCTCCAAGTCAGTACCGAGTGACGGTTCACTTCTGTCGCTGATGCAAACTCTTGTATAGATTGATCAAAGACAGTGAAGCTCGCGCCACGGCACTTTTAACCTCGAAGATCACAGAACTACATAGGGTAAAAATGCAGTTTATTGGTTGGATTATTGACTCACAAACGATAATAGCTCGCTCATGCATTAGTCGAACATGAAACTATGGATGCCGATGAAGTACGGAAAGCTATCAAGGGCGAGCCGATAACGAAACTCGACGACATCTTGAAGGAGGTAGAGAAGCCTGAGTCAGTCGAGGGAAAGTAGCTGTAAGTGGTTATGTCGTTACTTCTCCCGCTTCGACTAAGAACGTCGTATGTCCTTCGCGCAGTCGTCCCGGATGATTGTCAATTCCACCCGACTGTATACGTCCATGCAGTTCTGCAAGGGTGCGCGTTCCTGCGTGGGTACGTCTTTTAGATAGACAGCATGGTACACAGTGTTAAACGTTAAACGTTAATGTAGGCAGAGGTAGTACAATGGAATTAGTCCTCACTTCTCAGACAGAACCACATGGTTATTGCGTCCATACGGGTTTATTAGTCCGTTACTTTCGGATTGTCTGTTCTGTGGATCCCGGATCTGCACTATCGCTCAGTTGTAAAAGCACTTGCGAGCATGGACTGCCCAAGCAGCAGTTGAAACGGATGCCAATTGGGGGTATGTGGAAATGGTAGTCGTCGTTGAACGACTAACAGGAAACAGTCTTACATGCCAGTTCTCTTACGCTCGCAGATTAGGAGGTGTACATGGGAGGTACATACGTGGGATGAGAAGTGCATACATGATATCAGAAACTACAGAGGCATATCGTTGTTCCTGTCCCCTTCTGGACTAGTTGAGAACGCGTCGACTGCAAGTTGACTTGGCTGAGAGTCACGCGCCTCGTTCTGACTTTTCAATGTGCCTCTTTCGAATTGGCCTGTATTCTCTCCGTTAGATATCGAAACGCCCTTTGCACCACACCATATGGACGTTCGGATCGGAGTTCTCCTGGAAATGGGTGGAATCGCGTTTAATGAGTTGGCTGCCATGTGCGCGTCGTCGAGAGTTCGCGGTCGGCCATCCGAATGTATGCTTGTGCGTCATTTTAGAAAATCGCTTTGCTTCTTTACTGTACTAGGATTTAATCAGGCAACGGCAGTTTGCGAGGATGGCCCGTCGTTCGCATCGGCTACTTATCACGGAAATCGACGCGTTAACGCTCTGTGTTATCCGAAATGGGTGGAAGTACAGCGGACAAGTGCAACGGTTCCGAAGGATGTCAGCGAGTGTCGACGGTCGCCTACAGCTAGCTTGTTGATTATACCAAGATGCCAGCCACGAATCCCTGCAGGATGGGATTTAGGTGTTTAGATTTGGACCATGGCTTGTTCCATTCGAATCTGGAATGCCGCATCTGATGAAATTCACGCCCCGTATCTCTGGCGAGCATCTTGATACCCATGGTCATATCTCGATGGCCCTCGCGCCAGTAATCCGGCTTGACACACTTCGAGCCCCCTCGACGTGGAATTCTTTCCTTTCTGTGTTCCTTCGGCGTGCTTTTACGCCATAAATTAATAAATATACTATAAATATCGACTCACTAAGAGCATGAAACCTAAGTATTCAAAAGGGAAGGGAAGGGACTCGTTTCCTCACACCCATACCCAACGACCTCGGCGTCGACGCGCGAAGAAGCCAGAACAGATTTCGGGGTATGATCACGATCTATCCTTGTCCTTGATCGTTGACGACTGATATGCTTTTAAACTGTTAGCGACCTCGATAAACTCAAAACCCTTCATCATCGCGATCAGGCTCTAGCTCCGCCGGCGACGACGTGAGGCGTCTCCCCCAGGTTGTACCAAGTTCAGAGTGGCAAAAATGACCTATGGCCTTGCAGGATGTGCTACCGGCAGCTGCTGTTCAAGCGATCGGTGGAATGCCAGCACTTGACGAAAACAGGCGAGACGGTCATCGACTGTCAGTCTGCGCAGTGCTACCTCAGTTCTGCCCATCCTTCAACTTGCGGTACTCAACAATGCCCGTGTTCTTGCCGTCGATACTATGGACAGCCTGTTCGACGAGTGACCGCCACCGTCAGTGCATATCCGCTTTCTAAACATCCCCGATCTCATTTTCTGATGATAAGACCCCCGGACGATGTGTGCAATGCTTGCAAGCCTGAACGCCTGGACTTTACGCTTTGAAACAGAATGGTTATGACGCACTAATTTATTTCATGTATCCTTGACGAATCGTTACGCTGGCTTGTATTGGATGTCTCACTGTAGGTGGATGGGGAGGATGTACTTCGGATAGGATAGAATTAGGACTTGTTGTACAACGCATGACCCGGGAGCCTGTGGCGCTCTGCTTCCTGCCTGAAACAAACGAGATGGACCGTTCCCTTGCGTAGAAAAGCATGCAAAACCACTTCATCGCCCTCCGACGAGAGTGGCGCAATAGCAATGACAGATCCTCCATCGAGTCAACAAAGTCCCGACGGTGTCGAACGGCCTGGCTGACCTAGGTACGTGAATGCTCGGTAAACGAGTGATGACAGTTGACGCCAAGCTGTAAGCTCCGATATCATCTCGTTTCCCAAGTGCTGCCCCCACAGAGCGCGAAAACCACCGCACCCGAGTCCAAGCAGACTGCCATTCAAGCAGCGTACTCCGCCCGACGCGGTGTCGCCCGGAAATAGAATGACAACGCATCGCTTGTGTCGTGGAAGTCCCCGTTCCATCACGATTAGACTTCCAGGTTTACGACTTTCTAGCGGAGATGACGGGCTTTCAATTCGCGAAATTGACCCACGACTGGATGAACCTAATGCATTTCTCAGCTGCAACCACCGTGTACTTGGGGAACATGCGTACCTTCAACTCGAAGGGCCACAGCGAGTACCGTCACCCCCCCTCAGACCTTCCTCTGTAAGGCCAAGCACGAGCCTCTCTACCCGTCGTACCATGGATTGGATCCCGCCTCCGCAGCAAATAGAGGTGTTGGCCGATTTGTTTTCTAACTCAAACTTTAGCTTCCCAGTGACTTCTGGAATGATCAGCATCGAGCAACATGCGACAGAATATGGCGCTCAATGTCTATGCAGAAGCTCTAACGAGATTCTATATAATGGCAGCGCAGTGTATCCCCTCTCTTCGTCGCCGCGATGGAAATACACGATGTCGAAATGGCCGAGGTGAGTGGTTTCCTGCTTGCCGTTTCGCTGACCATTAAGAACCTGCATAGGCCAACGAATATCCAAGTGCAGACAAGGATGGCGAGAAAAGCGACGGCGGTCGCAAAGAGAAGAAAAGGCAGCCCGGCGAGTTTCCCGCTCCACAGGAACTCCTCCAAAGGGATGACGCGCCTTTGGCCTCGTCGAAAGAAGAATTCATCAAGTATATGATTTCGTACGTTCCCGCCAATGTCGCTGTGACATTTTGATTATAATCCCGGCCATTTAGGTTAGTTGGTTATGCCGCCAAGCAGATGAAAGTGCTCCGCCACAGTGAACAACACAAGAAGACAATGGCGCGCCTTGGGGTGCAATGGACCACTCAAGAAGGCCGCGACAAAATCGCGGGAACATTGTTCGAGAATTTGGCCGCTCGAGATGAGGAAGCAAGAAATCAACTGCGTCTAATAGTGACGAAGTTGCCGGATGGACCTAAAGCGACAAAAAAGCAGAGACAGGACATTGTGGACGCAGGCTTCTGGATCAGAGAGAGCGGCCCGTGCATTAAACAAGCGATGGAAGCTGATCTACGCATTGGTCGGACCATAGGTTTTGGATATGATCTCGAGAGTGAGGCCACAGACGCGCAAGAGGCTCGAACGATCTTTCAAGCCATTCGAGCGGATCTCGGTGCAGAAGAGAGAAAAACAGCTGAGTCCTTATCCTCTGCCCGGCTCGAGGTACAGACAGTAAGTTTCAATCATTTCCAATAGACCAAGTAGATTCAAAGCATGATAGATGTTGGATCGTCTAACGCAGGTGGAGCAGACAAAGCCTGAGACACAGCAGTTGTTGCAGAGGCTGCCGAACAAGATCGCTTTCGCCAAGCGTCCTGGGTATGAAACGATGCGGTGGATCGTCGATGAAAGATCAGTGGTGGAAAAGTTTGAAGCGCGGTTAGATCTTGAAAGCGAGGATTTCTGCGATCGTGTGTGGGCACTATTAAAGCCTACGCTAGATGTAATGGACGATATCTCGAGCAGTAAAGGACTAGAAGCTGAAGAGGGTGAAATATTGCCTCCGTATAAGGAAACTTGTTTATAAATACTCTGTACTTGACCGCGAAATGAAGAACAAGCGTTGTTTTGTACGTATGATTGGGGGATCTGCGATGATTCCTACTACACCGATTCGGTTTTAACCGTTGCTTTACTTAGCATTTCGACGAAAACGGGGAGCCCATCGGCAAAGGCTGTCGCTGGGGAAGAGAGTGCGACTTTGTTCACCCCGACGAATTCAAGTGGAAACTATTGCCACCCAGCACTTCGCCCTACGACCGACCCCGGCCACCCATGGACCGACCATTCCGTTCATCATCGTCGAGGGACCGGGACAGAGACGGAGACGCGCCCACGAGAGACCCACGCAGGAAGCCTACGTCCCCCATCCGACCGTCGTCCAGTAGTACTCCTCACAATCGACCATGGTCGCCCACTGGTAGCGAAGACAGGCACACGTCCTTGGGCCCGCCGCCTGCCTCAGCGAACAGCATGATGCCGCCTCCTCCACCTAGCAGTTCTTCTGTAATGTCCCCGCCACCTCCACCACCTCCACCACCAGTAGCAGCACCTGCGTTGGATCCCGTAGCGCCGCCGCCTGCTGCTCCGCCAATGCAGCCACTGTCCGGCAAGAGCGATTCCAAACAGGCCGGGGATGCCAAACGCAACGAATGGAAACGGCGTTTCTCGTATGTCTCGACACCTTCCGGTTCTTTTTTTCACTAGCTCATCATTCGCAGGCATTTCGAAGATTGGCTCAAGTTGTACGAGAAATGCAACAAGACTATGCACGCGAAACACGCGTTGGAGCGCTCCATAAAGATCCAGACAAACCGCGCCCTTCATTCCGATATGCAGAAGAACCTGGATGGGCTTACGCAGCGCCTGACAAAGGACAGCGAGGACCTTCGTAGCATTGTTCATCGTATTGCAAATAATGACGACTGGCCCACTGGTCTGCGCCCCGGTGCCGATGCAGTCCGCGACAAGCACTCCGACATGCTCGCCACGCTCGACACTCTAAAGTCAAGCATCACTTCCTTGACTCAGACTGTCAATCAAATCCGCCAAGAGCAATGTGAAGAGAATGGCATGACTGTCGATGCTGCATCTCAGGGACAGTTTTCCAACGGCTGGCGCCCTCTCGAGGAGGCACGTCCTCTGAAGCGTCAACGTCTCGAAGACGGGGAGGTCCAGTTTTCAAACCCCCAGATGACGGAGATTCGCGAGGGTTTCGACGAGCTGGAGGATAGTCTGGCCGAACTCCATAACGCGGTCACGCAGCACGACCGTGAGATCAAAGAGGAGATTGTTGGCATACTTGAAACGCGTTATGCACTAATTGAGGCGGAAAAGGGAGATTCCGAGGCACAGTGGCGCGCTGACACGAAGGCCCGAGCTGACAAGTTGCACGGCGACTTGACAGCCTTGTCCAAAGATCTCGCGGGTCTGATCATAGAGAGTGACAATATCAAAAAGGACAGGGAATCCACCAATGACGAGGTTCGCCAACTTCGTGACGAGCTGGCACAGGTTAGTCTGTCCTGGTTTCTTCCGACCGTAGGCTTATTGTCGGCGTAGCTGCGAGAGCGTCTGGACAAAGTTGAAGCCAACAAGGCAAGCGACGAGAAGGAATTGAAAACTGTTAACCAGGCGCTCGAGGCATATATGAACAACAACGCTGGAATTGCCTCGACATCACTGCTTACACCTTCTGTTATTCAGCCGTATATCGAGACGACAGTCATTCCTCAGATACGAGAAGCGCTGAGTGTGACACTCCTCGATCTCCATTCCAAGTTGGCCAGCTCAATTACCCAACGAGAAGGGGAGATATATGCGATGTTGTGGGATAAATTAAGGTTGACGATGAGTATGGTTGATACGGTTGCTGCACGATTGGATAAACCATCACCACCGCCGAAAGCGAGTTCATCTACTATGCCACCCCCTTCTGTCCCAGCACATCTTCAGACCAAGAAGCATTAATACCATTTTCCTGCATATACAGCTACTGTTACTGTAATTGTTTTCATTTCCATATGCCATGCCCGTGAAGACAACCGTGGCCATTGAACCTAAATGGAGCATGCGCCACATCACGTGGTCAAATATATTGAACCGGTGTACTGCGCCACCGGCCAAAAAGCTGCCCATGCCCAGGATTGAACTGGAGACCCTTGCATTAGCTAGGATAGGATAACCTCATAAGTACAATGCTCTACCACTGAGCTACACGGGCATTAGTGATATTTACCCGGTGCAGTTAAGTAAAAATGCAACCCTTCAGCACTTTTACGATTTACAAAACATTACAGCGTGTGTGGCTCCCGGACTTCCACTTACTAAAGCCCTTCTCCTAGCGGGAGCGGTGTATCATCGAATACTTACATAACATCTAGTAATGTTCCACCTCTACTCTACTACCAGCCTAGTACCAGGTCCACAGAAAAAACCTCAGACGTGCGCCCTTTGTCTCTGTTGAACAGTCTAATCGTCCGTGTTGAGACGGCTTCT
>QLPD01002092.1:424-15491 GCA_003314085.1 Hymenopellis raphanipes
GTACTCTCAAATCGAGACTCCATTTGTGTATCCTGTGCTCAGACAACTGAGATGAGTTCAAATCACTGCTCACGTCAAGTTCTGCAGTGTCCGGATACTCGCCGTACTCTCAAATCAAGAATCCGTTTGTATATCCTGTGCTCAGACAAGTGAGACAAGTTCAAATCGCTGGGCAGTCCTCATTCTGCAGTCTCCGGATACTCGACGTACTCTCAAATCAAGAATCCATTTGTGTATCCTGTGCTCAGACAAGCAAGACGAGTTCAAATCACTGCTCACGTCAAGTTCTGCAGCGTCCGGATCCTCGCCGTACTCTCAAATCAAGAATCCGTTTGTATATCCTGTGCTCAGACAAGTGAGATGAGGTCAAATCGCTGGGCGGTCCTCATTCTGCAGTCTCCGGATACTCGCCGTACTCTCAAATCGAGACTCCATTTGTGTATCCTGTGCTCAGACAACTGAGATGAGTTCAAATCACTGCTCACGTCACATTCTGCAGTCTCCGGATACTCGCCGTACTCTCAAATCAAGAATCCATTTGTGTATCCTGTGCTCAGACAAGCAAGACGAGTTCAAATCACTGCTCAGGTCAAGTTCTGCAGCGTCCGAATACTCGCCGTACTCTCAAGTCAAGACTCCATTTGTGTATCCTGTTGTAAAAGGTGCCCAGGACGAGGGACTTCTCACCAGAGGAGTCGACGTAGTAGAGATGGTGCTACAACGCGTACCGAACGCGTAAAGGTTGCACTCTGTGACCCAGAGGCTGGGAGCGTGTTACCCGCGCTCGGGGAGCCGTTCACACGAGTGCTCAGCGGGCGGGACGAGTTGCGTAGCTAGTACAAAAATAGAGAAAAAGAGTTCACACAACGGAACCAGCAACAGACTGTAAGAATTCAAGACAACTAACGTACATGTAACAGCGTGACTAGATATATGTCCAAGATTAGTAATCGATCTAGCGAGTAGCGTCCTTCCGTATCACAGTGCCCCCCCGAGCTAGAGCGAGTTAATCCATTCGGTCACGCAGTGAAGACCCCGTCGACGAATTATCGTTCTTAGCTCCGCCACCTCCACAGCCTCGTCCTCGTCCATATCCTCGTCCTCGCCCGCGCCCTCGAACTACACCTCTGCCGCGACTTCCTCCTTCACCTTGATCCTGCTCGGGCGTGTTCAGACGACTTTCCAAAGTCCCAGTAGGCCCCTCCTGGAGACGAGTTTGCAGAGTAGGCGCACGAGTCTCAGTGATCCTTTCCTCTAACGGTGGCGCAACTTCTTCTTCATCGTCAGAAGGATTATCTTTGCATTTTCTGCCACCCCTCTTGCCATGAGTGAGTCGCTGGTTTTCTTCCAGATGAATCAGGAAGAAACCTTTCGAGCAGTCCACTCTGCGTACTCGGTATTGGTACCAACCTGGCGGGGGCAGCGAAGCTTGCGAAGCTCGTAGAGGACTAATGTCCACCGTGGGCTGGTGATCTCTCATGTAGACTAGGGATCTTTCGTCGTACATGCGATGGCGAACTCTCTCGTTGAATTGCAGAATGGAGTTGTTTCTGTGCATCTGAAACTCCTCAAGGGAGACTCGTACCAGGTGTATATCTGGGTGGTCATCCAGCGATCCTGATAGAACTGACATATCGTGCGGGCGGTAGCACTCGACCCATAACTCTCGAGATGATCCGTTCTGGCGTATAAAAATTCTCATCGCCGAGAAGCCTTGCGTCGAGGGTCCTACCACGTAGGTCAGCGTACAGAGCGCTTCATCAATTGTGAGCTCAGATCCCCATGGGACGTCGCGCCAAAGATAGGCGAAGGTCGTGTTAGCCAAGGACGTTTCATTGAGACTCGCTCGCAGAGACTGGTTTGAAATCCCTTGGGCCATCGTGGTTGGTTTGTCTTTAGACGATTGAGGATTCGACAATTTGGGGCCTTGGGCTGCGAAAGCAGGTAGACGCAATGAAGGTTGGCCTGGCCTATAGAAGGCTCTCGGAGCTGAGGGAGGAGCTTTGACACGAGGATTAGGGTTATCCGAGCCGGACTCACTGGACGACGGGGCGGACGACGTAGGTGGAGAAGAAGACCGGGAATTCGCATACGGTCTATACCCTTGATTGTGCGACGTTCTAGACGGGCGTCGGGCTGGTAGTTCCCAGTCGCGGTCGTGTTCTGACCAATGTCTATCACGCTCGTCGAGGCGCGCACGTCGCTGGACGTATTCCCTTGTGGCGGCGAAGGCCCGATTCGACATTTGCGCAAGTCGCTGCCTCCGTTCTTCTACTGCTGTTTGCCTTTCTTCTGCAGTAAGGGTATCCAATCGTATAGGACGATTAACGGTGGCTCTTTCCTCAGGTCTCCGTGGATTGCTAGCGGTATTTGGGGTTGTTGGTGAGGCTGGAGGAGGCGTTGGAGGAGTTAAGTCCACCACTTTAGTCGGGGAGCTACAAGCTAACACCTGACTGTTATCAGTAGGTATGGGGGACGGAAGGGAGCTATCAGCTGACACCTGAGCGTCTATTCCCATATCAATATCCTCCTCCGCAAGTATGGGGGACGGACGGGAGCTATTAGCTGACACCGGAACGTCCATACCCATATCGATATCCTCTCCCGCGAGTATGGGGGACGAACGGGAGCTATTAGCTGACACCTGAACGTCCATACCCATATTGGTATCCTCTTCGTCGGTCATTTCGAAGTCCACCTGGTCTTCATAGAGATCGACCATAGTCGCCACCGGGGCTGGAGAATTCCATTGACGTCGCCTCGGTTCGGTCGGGACTGGTAGTGCATCTTCTCCCTTCTTAGGCTCCATAGAGAAGTAAACCCAGTCAGATTGCGGGACTAGGACGATGCAAGTGTTTAAACCCTCTAGGCGTTCTCGGCGGAACAAGTAGCGTATTGGCATGGTTAACCCGAACTGATCCACTTCAGCGAAAAATCCTCGAAGGTCCTTAAGCCATATGACGGAGGTTAAGGCGATCTTTCGTTTCAGTAATCGATCGTACACCTCCGTAGCTCCCTGTTCATTCACTAGTCGCCGATAGCGGCTTCCCGACACCTTGAAAATGCTGTTTTTGAAATCATCATCTTCAGCCCACGTCTCCCATGCACCCTGCTGCGGGGGTCTGCGTATCGTAGGGGGTAGTATCCAAGGCCTGCTTTCTCCCTCTATGGTTTTCATGTCCGCCAGGTAGAAGTGGTCGTCCGCGGGGTACAATTTGATTCTCTCCTTCGAACCTCTTTCCGTTCTCGAAACTTGTAAGAATCCGTTGATGCGTCGAGTGGCTTCTGCGCGATGCATGTCAATGTCCCCCTTCCAATTCTCAACTTCCTCCGTCAAGGGAGGTATCTTCTCGTATGAAAAAGGGGGTGGTGATAACGAGAAAGGTGCCTTGTGGTGCGAGAGAACGAAGCGGTAATTAACATGGTCGGCCGGGTTAATGCAAGCTAGGGCTCGGGGAGTAGCGTCCTTCCCCACGCGTACCGTCGCCCCGGGGGGATGTTCTTTCACCTCGTGTAGGATATAGATCGGAACGCGTAAGTGCAACGCCAACAACCAGGACATGTCAGTTGGCGCATTATAAATCCATACACCTACTCGACAGGGGTCGCTATGTGGTATGGGGTCGAGCAACGATCCTTGTTCCTCCCTCGCCACTAACGACTTCGACCAAGTCTCCAGACCTTCGCTCGGCAGTGCAGCGAAAAACTGTACGAAGGCATCCTTTTCTTTCAGGATCCGTTGAACGACCGTGCCCCATTTTACTGCGTCGTGGAATTGGAAGGTTGTGCCCAATTCTTCCCAGACTTCCGACGACGGGCCCTCCAGACGGTAATCCCAGTATGGCGCTACATCATCCGGGCGATCTTGCCTCAGCCGAGCTATATTCTCGTCTAGGTTGGCCGCACGATCGCTAAGTTGATTCATGAAGACTCCCCATACGTGCGATTTATTCCGGATGGGCATGCCAACAAAGGCTAGGGCTATGTTAACTCGCTCGGCGAGGACCATACCCGTGGGGGAGTAAGCGGCTTCGTAGGGCCTTACGATGTAGCCCAACCAAGGACGGTGTTCGTTGAAGATCTGGGGTAACGCCGTGTAATCGTAAGGTCCTAATCCACCATCCGCGAAGAGCCAATTCTTGAAAAGAGGGCTTTTGAGGGAACGTATATCGGTAGGGGCAGGGCCAGGATAGAAGGGACAGGCATTAAAAGGCTGATATCCTGAAGAGGGTTCGAGGAAGGCGGCATTGGGACTCCAGATCTCGAGATGTCGAGTCCGATTCTGCACATCCCAGTCGAAGCGAAGATGGAGAGGCAGAGTTTCTGGGAGGGGAGGGAAGATCGCGGTCGTCCCCAATGCTAATTCGGCTGGGACGCGGTCGAAGAAAAACTCAGGTTGTATCACCCGAGCGATGCTGAACTCCCGACCGTCCGTCTCTCCCAACAACACTGGATCTCTTACTTGCCCATCCAATTCTCGATCCGCGAATTTGTTACGCCCTAACCCCATAATCCAGACATACGAGGGGTACCGTTCCGGATTGTACGCCCCATCGAGAGCAGGGTTAGGGAACCGCGAAATCTGTTGGAAGACCGGAGAGCTATAGCTAACATCCGGAATTCTCGAGATATAAAGAGGTCTCGTGCTTCGTCTAAGGGAGCTACTGCTAACACCAAAGATTTGCGACGAGAACGCTGAGGACATGGCGGTAGCGGACGAAGAGAGCGTTGTTTCCCACGCTCCGGTCCCGACCGGATTAGGTCGATTTTCCCACCATCTGGTCGAGGTACTCTCGCCTTAGTCTGGGTGAGTTGCGCATATCTGCATCAGTAATCCAAGAGTCGTCTGAAGGGTCGTATCCCTTCCATCTAACCAGATATCGACGTTTGATGCCCGATTTCGTCTTTGAGTCCTTATGACCAAGTATAGCTTCGACTTCAAATTCTTCTGATGGTATTTTCAACTCTCTCGTATCCGGCAATACGCTGCGAGGCCCAAATCGTTCGTCCGACGGATGGTAGAGCTTCAGGTGCTCCATGTTGATAACGGGGTGCATTGGGAACGAATCGGGAAGTCGTAGTCGGTATACCATCGGGTTAATCTTTTCCATGACTTCGAATGGGCCTATAGTTCTCTGTACGAGCTTGCTGCCTGTTCCTTCCGATTCAATTAATTCCATAGTGTGAGGGTTTATCAACACTAGGTCCCCATTCTGGAACTCCTGGACAGGTCGTCGATTCTTGTTATACGCGCGGACTTGGCGTTCTTGCGCTAGAGTGAGCGCGTCCCGAGCAGCTTCTCTTCTTGCCTTCACTTGGGTGTCCCAATCTTCTCCCTTTTGTCCGATATACGCAGGTCTTTCCGGGATGGCTTGGTCTCTGAATATCGCAGCGGCGGTGATCTGAGGCTCGTAACTCAGCAGCAAGTAATTCGGAGAAAATCCAGTAGATGAATGCACGGATGAATTGTAAGCACGAGCGATCTCGCTTAACCATCTAGACCAAGATTGACGGTCCTGGGCTACGTAAGCTCGTAACATCTGTTCGATAGTGGCATTGAGGATCTCTGTTTGACCATCCGTTTGAGGGTGGTGAGAAGTAGAGACCGCCAGTACACCTCCATATCTCTCCATGATCGCCCTCCAGAACTTAGATGTCCATCGCTTGTCCCAGTCTGCTATTACCCGGTCTGGCATACCGTATACATTCACGACTCTCTCCACGAAAAGATCAGCGAACTCGAACTGATTCAGAGTGCCGTGGGTTGGGATGATGATGGCATACTTGGTGAGTTTATCTACAATAACCAGAATGGCGTCGAATTGTAGTGGTCCTGATAAGGGAAGACCGGTTATCAAGTCCAGCGATATCGTGGAGAATGGTCTGTGTGGAATATGTGCAGGTCGTAATCCCCCCATCTTCTTTCGCCGGTCAATCTTGATTTTTTGGCATACATCGCATGTTCTCGCAAACTCCTTTGCATCCTTAGCCAAGTCTTTCCAATAAAATAACCGGCGCATACGGAGGTAGAAGCGCTCTGGTCCTTCGTGAGCGGATTCAAATACACTCTCATGCATCAGGCGCAAGATCTCCGGGACTAGCGATGATGGTACGCATAAGCGATAGTTCCAATCCGCATCGATGAAGTACAGCAAGCCATTCTGTCCCTTTTCGAATCGGGAGGGAGTTAATGGTCTGGAGGCATTCGCGACTTCCGTCACATAGTAATTCTTGAAAGCTCTGTCTCGCGGGTATCCTTGGATAAATCTTCGCCGCAATTCAGGGTTCATTCCTATCAAGAGATGAGCTTCATCGTCCTCCGTAGGTTCCATGGGTTTCCCGTCTTCATCCATTGTAAGCGGATGAGTCCACGGATCCGCTAAGGGTTGCCCACTCTCCGAAGAATCCTCGGAACTGGATGTTTCAGAAGAGGCGGAGTTCGCCTTCGTCCCAGCACAGTTTAGGGCAGGAGAGCTATTAGCTACACCCTTTCCATTAGCCGTTTTCTTAGAGGAGGAGCTATTAGCTGGCACTGCCTCTGGTTGTTTGGCTTCTAAGGAAACCGTCTTCTTCTTCAGCTGGGCTCGCGTCTGAACCGCGTGATTTTCCGCGTCGAGCAAGTCTTCCATCCACATTGCTACGAAGGCTGCTTTCGCCGCCGGTCTGAAGGTCTCTTTGAATTCCGCCGCTTCGGCCTTCTTGCGAGAAAACTCGGAGGGTGTAATGGAAGGGATAAAATCCTTAGACGGTGACAAATGTTCGGGGGTACGCGGTAACCGTGATAAGGGGTCGACGTTCGAGTGGACTCGTCCGGGACGATGAACAATCTGTAATCCAGGGTAAGCCGCAAAGACCGCCCCCCAGGCCACCAGATGACGATTCGCGTTCTCGTAGACCCTGGCCCATTGTAAGGCAGCATGGTCCGTGATCAAGGTCACCCGTTCTCCTTCAATGAACGGCTGGAACTTCACTAGAGCCTCCTTGACTCCTAACGCTTCCCTTTCCGTTGTGCTGTAATTACGTTCCGCGCTCTTTAGGGTGCGGCTCCAGTACGCAATCACTCGCTCCACATAGACGATGGTCTCGTCGAAATCCGAATTCCACTGTGGCTCCTCGGGTCGTTCTTTCTCCAGGTAGTCCTTGCTAATTCCACTAACTAGAACAGGAATCGGTTGTTTGAGGTCGAAGGCTTTCCTCAACCGCTCGTAGGTAGGTGTCTCCTTCAAGTCACCGATTCGAATAGGCTGTACCTGCTGCAGACTGGCTCCAATAGCTACGTCGCTGGCGTCAGTGTATAGGCGATAAGGAACTCCCTGTAAAGGATGACCGAGTACCGGGGCATTGGCCAGAGCCTCCTTCGCTTGGTGGAATGCTACCTCGTGCTCGGCTAGCCATTCCCATTTGTTCCCTTTCTTTAGTAGCTGAAACAAGGGAGCCGCTAGGAACGCGTAGTGCGGGATATAAGAGGAGAAGTAGACGACCATGCCCAGGAATTGTTGTAATTCATGTACATTTCCCGGTCTGGCTATCTCCATAATGGCTTTCACCTTCTCCTCGTGAGTGGATAATCCGAGTCGAGAAACTTTCTGTCCCAAGAGGAGGATGCTATTGAACCCCACATAGCATTTGGACGGTGATAGGGTAACACCCGCTCGGGCAATGGCTCCGAGCACTTGGTCCAGATGCTCAACGTGTTCTTCCCAGGATTTGCTGAATACGACTATATCGTCTATGTAGACTAGGGCGAATATCCACAGGAAAGGAGCCAGAACACCTTGCATGAAACGTTGGAAAATTGATGGACCGTTCTTGAGTCCAAAAGGCATTCGCTTGAATTGCCATAGGCCCATATGTGATCTGAAGGCGGTGATTTCTTTCGCCTCATCCGTCATACGAAGTTGCGTAAACCCTGCCAAGGCGTCGAAGGATGAGAGCACCTGAGAACCGGACAAGGCTTGCAGGATGTCGGACTGTCGAGGAATCGGGAACTCGTCATTAATGGTCAACTCGTTTAGCTTCCGATAATCCACTGCCAATCTGGCCTTGCCGTTTCTAAAAACCACCACACACGGGGCCCCCCAAGGGCTTACCGACGGTTCGATAACGTCGGCTTCAATCCACGCATTTACTTGCTTCTCAATGACCTCTCGTTTCAGCGGGGAAGCGCTATACATTGGTAGGGATACAGGTCGAGACCCTTCCTTCAGGTTAATAGGAGCTCGTACATCAGGAAACTGCCTCTGGCGCTGAGGTGACTTGAGTCAGAGGTCATCATTACCTGTAACCAGAGGTAGCTGGGTTACCCCAGGATACCTGGGATAACTCTAAGCATTCAGTGAATCTATCTGTGCTTCAAGGTAACTCAAAGCTATATAGAGAGAACCTAAGATACAATACAGCAACACGAATACCTCAAGGTTAGTAGAGATAACTTGATAGTTGACCATAAGAAGACAATTACCTTGAGTTGCACCATGGTACCTGCAGTGGCGCGACATAATGATGTGATCCTTGTACAAACTTGGTGCAACTTCGAGCATGGTCCGAGGAACCGGAGGATATTTCGTCAAGGCGGCTCACGGCACAATTGTACGGTGACCATACCCTGCACGAAAATGACCTTGCACACAAAGAATACATCAGCGCAGAAAACGGTAATCTTCGGAGGCACGGGCTACCCCTCGGATTAGCATTCCGCAAACAGACAACACGGCCAATTGAGCAAAGTTTAGGAGTGGGTCCGAGGAAGGCGTGTATTCGGTTGTAGCGTCTACTGTGATCTTTTGTGCGTGTGAAGTTTCGATTTTGGAAAAGTAGAGCAGTATGAATGCGCGCGCCGCCGCGATATTTCCATTCTGGAGATAAGGAAGGACGCCCCGCAAAGCAAAGAGACCGTGATTCGAGGATGGAGACCAGGAAATGATGTATCAGCGAGAACGCGCGCAGCATCGCGAGTCCTAGCGGCAAGAAGGCGAGGTTCGGCTTGGTCGTAGGCGCCTTGTACGCGGGGATTAGAGGTGACCAGGATCCAAAGGTAAACCGGCGCCACGTACCACGTACGAGAACCTCGCCAACATATGTATGCAATACGATATCGCCTCCACTACTCCGGCTCCAGGCCAGCGATTTGTCCACGGAAGTTTTCCGCCACGAGCTGGAGGCCCCAGCGAGTCCAATAAACTGCGTCAGTCGTCCTCTAATTTCGTCTGCTCCCGCTCCATCCAGACGTATCGTCCGCCTTTTCATACACGTCCACCAAAAACACGGCTAGATCCCGCGGCTAGGTACTGCTGGTGTTGCACATACCGTGATGCAAAGGTCCCGGCCTTTTGGTGCGCAGAATATGGTCGTAGCGGAATCGCTGTGGGGGAGGCGGCGTCATCGTCGTCGTCGTCATCGTCGTCGTCAAGGAAACGTGGTCCTAGTCGTCGTGTTGGGGTTGCTTTTGTCGTCGTCGTCGTCACCGTGAACCCTGTATAGTCTTCGTTCTCAAAGTGAGACGACAAAAAAAAAGAAGCTACGCGCACCTTGACGACGCCGTTTATCAAAAGCCAGCGCGCTTCGGGTTATCAAGTATACCAGCTTGTCGTCCTGAAGCATATGCTGCGTCGTTCGAGGGCTAACGCGTCCAGCGGGGCCGCCGGGGCACTTCAAGCCCGCAGCCAGAGGAAGACGACGCAAAGTCGGTCTCCATACCTATGAACGACGACTCATAGTCGGTCGCGGGAGTATTGGCAGCAGACAGCGACGTTTCCGGGGGGTGGGTGAACCGAATTGAGGACGGTGGTGGTGGTCGGAGGGATAGAGACGACTGTTCGGATTGCTCGGATCGAACATCCGAACATGAACGGAACGAGCTTGTCGACGTTCGGAACAGCGACGACAGGCTCGGAGTGATAATTTAAGTGTCGGGATTCGGTGCAGTGTTGTTACGTTATATGTTGCAATGAAATTTTATCTAATAATACTGCTCGAGAGTCTATAAGTAAGCTTACATAGATAGTATCCCATCATATACAGCCAAGATCGTGTGTTCCAGCGCTGTTCACCTCACCCGTTGCTCTTATTTTCATTCATATATGTTTATTACAGTAATGTTGATCAAATTCAACTTGAATCTGGACAACCGTAAGCTCCGAGCAATGTTGAGGACACTCCGAGCCAATTGCTGGATTGCGATCGAGAACCGTCTTTACCCTCTTACCACCATTGCACGTCAACATGAACGTGCCGTCCAGCTACCAACCACTGTCTGGGCTTCTTCATCCCATTTTATTTATTTCTCTTCGCATCTGAATCCTCGGAAACGGCCAAGAATGATGTGGATTTCATCACCTGCGGCTGTAAGCCCTTCGTCGACGAGGTTTCTGCTCCCACTGCACGCGTAAGCCCGTGGAACGGCAGCACAACACTGACACAGAGCACTGAACGGAGATGAAGGAAATGGTGTCGTGTTGTTTGCTGGAGCAACGCGCTCGGTGCGTCATTTTGGTTTCATATTTCACTTACATGGCCTCGACGGAATGACGCCGACGAGGTTTTTGACAACGTTGTAGTTACCGTGCTCATAAACCCCCACATCATCCATTGCCGTAAGCCCCACCAACGTGGGCAACATGCATTCCTTCAAAGCAGAATTTGACAACACGATACCATGCTACGGCCAGCGGACGCCGGACCTTCCAAAATTCACCAAGTTCATTTGCCGCCGGCACACGGGGCCACGTCAGCCTCACGTGTCGGTTGGTTGGGATGCAGGGTCTACCCATTCGCCTTCTTCCTCTTACCATCACTCTTCTAGTTCTACCGTGGCACTGGTCGGAGGTACGTGCTCATTTTCTTCCTACCACCACGACGATGATCCCTTCCCCAGTGCACCACACGTCGTGGATTCAGTCACCCACTGGATGCCGCGCCTTATTTGCGGCGTCTGTTTTATGGCATTTGACAACGTTACGCGTAGCCATGTACGTTAGGTGAGAGGAATAACTGCTGCTTCGTCTGCAGACTGGCAGCATCACTCGGTGTGTTCTGCTCTCCGCTTCGATTCTGTCAGTCTAAATTGCTCGCAGCCTACGCTGCCACGTCAGCATGACGTGTATGCTGGGATTATTTTTCTCGTCGTTCACAGGCTCATACGACGATGAGCAGCGCGCGGTGTTCATACCCAAAGGATGCCATCTTTCCCGTGGCCACGTAGCCGGAGCGACGGATAACACCCCAAGGTACCGTCGGCTTCGGTCCTAACACCAAGTATGTTGCTAACCTGATGACTGTCAGCGATGTACCCATGCGTGCAGCCATGACTCCGACACCTGCGCAACCTTTCCGGTATGTTTAACTACGCAGCCTATATCTATTGATGCTAACATCACGCACAGTAGTTTCCGGCTAACGCTCAACGCCGATCTTGCTACTCACCTGCATCGTACGTCTGTTATAAACTCGGTGGGCCTCTCCTAACCTTTGCATAGTTCTGCGGTGACCTCTCGCTGCGCATGGACGATACGGTCTCCTCCTAATATCATTCTTGGGACATCGCCTGTCCAGTATAACTCCCTTCGGATATGACAAGGATGGCTCAACATGACTAGCCTGAGCATGAATGACCTTTTACCAGGTGACCGGCTGTCCTTATATGTCTTTCGCTGTACTACATACTTGTATATATGTATTTAGTTGTGCTTCCTAGTGAATATTCTGTGTTAATTGAAGTTTTTTTGATTTTTATTTGTAAAACTGGTTTTCTGAGGCAACTTGAATGTACAAAGTCAAGAATTGAGTTGTATTGAAGTTGGTTGTGAGCAGACTAGTGCCTTGTGGGAAAGCTAAGGTGAACTATAGTGAACTTGGGAGTAACTTGGACTGACTTGGATCCAACTTGGCACAACTCAGGAACTATTGTAGGTCCACACCTGTACCCAAGTTACCTATTATCTTTAGACGTGATATTGTCTCTGGGGTAACTACAGTAGCCATGAGTTGACTGGTGTTGACTAGAGGCTGGGGACCCTTTTCCTGATGTACGTCCGCTTCTCCTAGTCGGTCCCCAACGCCGAAAGCTCGTTCATTCTTTCGTAGAACCTCCTCCAGCTGGGTTTTGATCCTTGCTGGAACGTCGGGCCCGAAATTAACTAAATCTGAAACATTGCTTGTGGTCGTCGACTCGGATCTCATTTCAGGCAAGGCCGTCGTTTTAGGACCCCATTGCTCTTCTTCCTCTTCCTCAGGTTTCGCGGAGGAGCTAGCAGCTGCACTCTGCGATACCGGATCCTTCTTCTCTCCATTCGAGGACGGGGAGCTATAAGCTACACCCGGTCCTTCATCCATGATGCCTATCCCAGTGTAATACCCTCCAGGATCTACTTCTCTATCCTCTTCCACTTCTTCAATCATTACTCTTGATCGGGTCGAACTTACGCTCGAACTGCGTCGTCCATCCCGTCGAGAAGTACTTGCTTCTTCCTTGTCCACATGAGGGGGGGAGCTATTAGCTACACCCTCTACCTCTTCCATTATTCCTCCACCCACATAATAACCTCCAGGATCCACTTCCCTCTCTTCCTCCACTTCCTCTATAGTGGGTTTAGGATCATTTGCTCCGACACTCGTGTTCTGTGGAGTTTGAGTGGGATTACCGACGTTTATTGGGGAGCTACTGCTATCACCCAAGTTTCCCGTCGTATCCGGTAGATTCTCAGCCGGTTCTTGCTCCTCAGTTCCCTGAGTACGCGATTCAGAAGGACTTGTCGGCGGTCGAGCGTCAGCTTCTATTCGCGCTCGGATGATTTCCTTCAGAATTTCGCTGGCCCGTTGTTGGTCTTCGGCTTCGGCTTCAGACTGAGGGATATCCAGATAGGTAGAAGGGTCTTTCAATAACCCAACTATCTCTCCTTCTTCGATGAATCTAGGAATGGGTGAAGGATTCGCAATGGGGATGCGAGGGTCAGCGGCGTTAACCCAAGTTAACGGCGCCGATAACACGGAACCGTCCTCCTGACCGAGGATTACTTTCTCTACCAGCCAATCCGTACGCCCCTCGAAATCCGCTCGAATCTCTATGTTGTATACTGCGTTCGCGGGAATAGTATAATCGTGGGCTGCTCTCACGTAACCTCTCTCCTTCGCGTCCAGTCTCTCGAGAAATTTCCGTCTAGAGATGGCTTTTCTCCCCGCAGCCTTTCTGCCCATCGAGTCCGCGATGAAGGCTTTGCGGATCTCGAATCCTAGCTCGACGCGGCGGGACTAGAGACCTCAACGAGTCAAACTCGAGTGAGATCCGTGATCCATCACACGAGTACTCGTGCTCCCAGAGGCCGATCCGCGATCCTTAGGCGATCCGACTCGCTATGGATCCGCGATTCAGACGGATCGGATCGCCGACATCGCCGAGCGGATCGAGTACTCGAGTAAACTCGAGTACTCCAGCACCCAAATGAATTCATGCATGACGAGCATCCCCGGGCAATGGCACGGGGACCGTCAGTCATGCATGATATCAGGACTGGGGGGTGTGGTGGTAGTGGTATGGATGTGGGTGTGTGTGAGTGTGGTGGTGGGGGAGGTGGTAGTGGTAGTGGTGGACGTGGACGTGGTAGTGGTGGTGGTGGAGGTGGTGGTGAAGGAGGTGGAGGAGGAGGAGCAAGGGTATGGTAGAATAAGATGAAAGAAAAACTCACCATTCATCATCTGTTGCGCATCGATGTCCCACATTGGTATCCCGCGTTGTCATCTGGCGGTCGCGCGTCGTCAACCCATGTCCCTAACGTCTAGCGTTGACGTCTTATCGTCCCGCGTCTGCGTCCCGCGTCGTCGATCGAGTCGTTCTGCTGCTGTCACAAAGACAGCAGCAGCAGGTCCAGCACGGAGTCAGAGCCTGGATACGGACACCATAGGCCGCCTGACATTCGTCAGCGCGGCAGAGGCGACAATCGTCGCTCTCTGGCAGATGGTGGTGGTGAGAGGTGAAGAGAGAAACTATCCGATCGTACGCTTACGCGGCCTCTCGGGGTTTGCCGGATCGTGAGAATTGTAGAGAAATTCACGCGAATGGCTCATTTGGGCGACGCATGGGCCCGTTTGACTTCGCAAAAATTTGTAAATTTACTTTAAATATATAGCAACATATTCACGAGTCAACACGAGTACTCGCCGCGAGTACTCGTGCTCCTAGAGGCTGATCCGCGATCCATATGTGATCTGACCCGCCACGGGTCTACGGATCAAACGGATCGGATCTCCGAGATGCCCGAGCGGATCGAGTACGGATAAACCCGTGTGATCCGCTGACTCGTTGAGGTCTCTAGGCGGGACCCGGAGGCCTGGATATAATGTTGCGAATCTCCTACGCGAATCTTGTGGTTACCATCATCATTCCGTAGGACGTTGAACTTGTATGCTGTCTGGAAGTCCTCTCCTAGCAACAATGGTACCGTCATGCCTCGGACTACGTAGGCCTCCACGGAGAAGCAGAGAGTTTCTCCTTCAACACTCCTCACGTACATGGGTATTCGAACGTATCCCAGTACCTTCGCATCTCCAGTCAATTGGTACAATTTGAGCTTTAATCCATCTCGTGGTTTCGGAAAATGCCCGCTCTTCTCACAGAACTCCTCTGAGATAAGGGTAATGTCGGCTCCGGAATCGAGTCGCCCCGCGATAAGTTCCTGATCAGGCGCTACTAACCGGACTGCTATCTGCAACGAGCGTGAACCGAGCGCACTAAGACCAGGAGGCATCGACCGAGAGGGCTTCATATGCACGACTTCCTCCTCGGATTCGGAGTCTGAGGTAGCTGATCCTTCTTTCTCGACCCGTACTTGTACCTCGGTGGAGAGAGCTTGTTTCCTTAAGGCTTGTTGCATTCTGAGCGAGCTACGAGCTCCAGCCACAGAATGCTTCCCTTCCTTAGCTTTCCTCCTCTCCTGTTCTCGTCTTCTCCTGGCATTCCTCGAAGTATCCAAATCCTCTCTCATCCTTGAGTACGCCATGATGGTGTGGACTTCCTTACTCTTACTAGATTCACCCCGGTCATACCACTGAGCAGAAGCATCTGATTCCAAGCCAG
>QLPD01002100.1:0-12439 GCA_003314085.1 Hymenopellis raphanipes
CACCTGCGACAGACGAGCATGATTTTCTTCCAGGAAAGCTCTTCCCCGACAAGTTGTGCAGATAAGTGAAATCGGAATATTTCCATCAGTATATCATCGGGGAGGTCATGAATAGGAGCAAGGGTTCCTCTATAGAAACCTATCATTGCGAGAATGCGATGAAGGTCGCGTATAGCGCCCTCAACAGCTTGGATTGACGCGTTGTAGTCACATATTTGAGGAAGATGACAATTCAATGAGTAAATCACAGAGTCGAGGGTACTTGAAGAACATATTTAGTATTTTGAACCACATAACAAGGTAGGAACATCTACCTGGCACCCTTCGTGAGTAGTGGCTCGGCTTCAAGGAAGAGGTTCGGGTCGTCATTGAGATCCATCCTTTATAGATGGCCCAAATCTCGGAGACAAGTGTAGAGGGAACGGATAACGCGTCCTGTAGAGCAATGTGAACAAGATGGTGGTCGAAAAAAGACTTCGTGTTGATCCCGAATTGGGAAGCCGGCGACGATCCTTTGTCTCCCGAGTCCGGGGCAGATCTGGCGCGACTGCGTTATACATTGCAACCAGTCCTTGCCTTCTGGCTAAATTGATAATGGATTATATGTGATCAATGACCTTATCAATCCGACTTCACGATTGTTAGAACTCCAAGGAAATAGCATCGTATAGAGAGGTACAGTTCAGCTTGTTCATGAGTAGGTACAGTCAAAGGAAGAAACCAAAAGCTTGTTTACAAATAAGTGGTACAATAGTTCAAGTCGACGAGTTGGATGGGCCAGGTTGTCGCGTTCGAGCTTCCTCAGCTGCGCGAGAAGCCTTCAACACCTGGTCAACAACAGTACGAACACTGTCGTTGTCGGACGTTTCATGAAGCCACGACAACGCCTCAGCATCAAGCTCATCGGCACCCAACAAGATCGCGTCACGCTCCATGTCAGGCAAGGAACCTGATTTGTCGGACGAAGCATCACTGCGCCGGAAGAAGCTCCATGCTTTAAAGAGATGCAATGACAGCGTGGTCTTGTATGGACAGTCGGGGTTGACGAGCGGAAGAAGCGTACTAGCGACATACGCTACAAACGCGGCGCCCGATGCGCTGGCAAAGGCAATGCCCATAGGCGCGCTGAAGTCGTAAAGGAAAACGACCAAGCCAGCCACGAATAGCCCCAATGTGATTTGCATGAGGACAGGGAGGAGACTGATGATCTGTGGGACGTGCCACTTTTCCAGAGACATAAGCCGGAAGTGGCGGATTCTCGCAACGTCACGAGCATCTCCAGAAGTGTAAGACGTGTACTGGCGCAACCACTGCTTGGCTAGCATCGCGAGGATAGCGACCAAGAGACTCAATGCGAAACTTGTGAACCACAGGCCGTTGACCCAGAGGTCAGACTGGCTGGCGATAAAGGTAGTGATGCTCCGAGGTACGTCTGAAATAGGGCGGCCGTCTGCCGCGGCGCGTTGGATTTCGAGGAGCTCGCCCATCAGAATCGTCATGACTTCCTTGTAATTGATGCGCAGAGAATGAAAAGTGCGGGAAACCAGAATCGAGACGACCATGGTAAAGAGGGAGGACTACACAATCGTCAACGTCGATTCCGCGTGGAGCCGCAAAACGAAACTTACAAAGACAAGGACGACATCGAGCACGTCGCGCCATTCCTCGACTCTTTGGTCTTCAATCTTCTTGCTCTCGTCGAGGTAAGTCAACCAGACCCGAGCTTTGGGTCCCATTTCCTTATATTCCTCGTCGGGCGCGTACTTCTCTTCGTAATCAAATGTGGTTTCCTCTACCTCGGTAGGTAGGTAGGTAGGTAGGTAGAAACGGCACCAGGTCCCAATCAGGAACGGCCGGGTGTGGAAATGTTATGGTGGGCGAGTCCCGATTTCCACCTAATGCCTGAGCTGTCGCAGGGATATCTCCGCATTTAAGAAGGTGCCAACGACTCTCTGGACATTAGTTCAGAGACCGAAGTCCCGATACCAACCTATAGTTGGTCGCCCTCACTACAAGAGAGGAAGAAAAAGAAAACAGAGGAAAGGAAGCCCCAAAGGGACTCAGAGAATAGTAGATGGGGTATTTATTATGGTAGCAGGCTCTATAGGTAGCAGAGTCTAAGTATTGGTATGAGCTTGGGGAATATCTTGCTTCAGAGAGCATGAAGAGTACTCCCTAGCTACTCAAACTCTTAGCACAGTCGTAACCGAAGCAAACAGCAGCAACTTGGACAAATGAAGCAACAGTGCACATACAACTTGTTCATACAAACCCGGAATTGAAGGTGTGAGCCACTAAAAGACATGTTGCATTACGAGGTTCCACATCCAGCCTGGGCAAGCTCCTTGACATTATTGACATCGGACAATGAGGGTGGGGGGGAAACATATATATTGCAATGTAAGTGCCCTATTCCGAGTGGAGTCAACTACCACAAGCGCCGAAGTCGCGAGATTATGATCCAAGACCTGCAGCCCTTCGCCGTCGGAATAAGGTCCGAGTGTGGCTGTATGTACAGTTGACCGGACAAATCCGAGAAAATACCTGGGGCCATATCGGACGGAAGCGCGCAAAATCAGTAGCACCAAGGCGGGTCGTGGGCGTGCGTCGAGGATAAAATTAGGAGTTGCTGCCATGGTTCGCTATGCACTGAGATGATGTGGACGGTCATGGCGACGAGATGGTTTTGGTTGACACTGACGGGTAGCAAGGACGGCGCAAAGGCGCAGACTAATGCAGATAAGGAGACGGAGGGGGGCGCAGAGGCGCGAACCCGGCTTCACTCGCAGAGGCGAAATGAGCAGTAAAAGCAGCGCGGAGGCGCGGCGGGCGTAGGTTATACGCCGGCCTTGGGATCACGGTCATTGAGAAGGGCGACATCGCACGCCGTTTTGAGGGTAGTTCAGCTCGTCGTGTTGTAGGTAGTCGCAGAAATGATTTGGGGCCTGTAGGACTCGCAGAGGCGCACTGCCCAGTAAAACCGACATAGAGGGAGAAGGCCATTGAAAAGACCAGAAAACGTACAAGTAGTGGAATGCATGATGGTGGTCAAAAGAAAGTCTAGGTCCGGCTAAGAGAGCGAAGGATAGCGGCAATATGAGCCATGGCAGTTTCGAGTAGAGAAGAATGGTGGTGGTGGTGGAGCCTATCTCAGGGGGTGAATAGGTGTGTGAGAACCAAATCATCGAACCGTGATGAGATGCGTACCATTTCGTTTGTACTCTACAGAACGCGAGCCAAAACCAAGCAGTCTTCGCTTGCCTCGGCGGCGGCTGGGATCCTGGCCTAGGATAGACGAGTCGGAGTAGTCTGCAGAGGGGGCGGCCATTGAGAGGGATTCTGGACAAGTACAATTGTGATGGCTTCTGATAAAAGTGGGGAGAAAGAAGGATGGAATTGTGGCTCCAGGGTTCGTAAGAGAGCTTTTATGATATTAACCGTGGTAAGTGTCGTTATGCCACGCAGAGAACAAAAGCAGGTTGATGGTCGCGGTTAGAGAACAAGGAGCCTATTGTTATTGATTCCGAATGACGCCGGTGTTGAGTTGAGATGCCGGACCTCCTCACTAGTACTATCTACTGTCTACAACAGCAAGTCCTTTAGGTTCGACGGACTTGTAAGACTACATGAACATCTCTGGCTTTAGTAGACCTTATGTGTTTACAACCTCCTTCGCCTCCGCAACAATCCCTTCTAAAACATCGAAAACGTGCTCGAGATCCCGAACATAGCCTTCGTCGCTCAACCTTCGAATCAGAAGCTCGCTAAAGGATTCTTCCATGATTTTTGGGTCTACAGGATATCGGAGTCGCATTCCTCCTAGAACGGCCTCCAACGGAAACTGTGTCCTGTCGCATAATGGCTGCCGAGACCACTGGAGGACAGCATGTAGAACAGAAATACATTCGGTCCAAGACGGATGTGTTGGATCTAGCTTGATAAAGCGTCTCAATTCCTCTGCGTGACTCGGCTTCACAACTGTGAGGAGGGCAAGAACGAGATTTCGAGGTTGGTAGAGGTACTCTACTAGATGGCGCATGGGTTCGGAGTTTGCGCTAGACCCACAGGCATAAGCCTTCATTATGACTAGCTGGACGGATGGATCATAAGAATGCTCGCTGTGATTAATCCATATTGGAGCGGCTAATTGAATCCAATTATCCGCAACGAAGGCGTTCATGCCTTCCTCACACCTTCGAGATAGAGCATGTGCCATGATACCGCAAAGAACGTAAAGATTACACATGAGCTGGAAATGTGGCATTCGAAAAGGAAACAAACATGAAGCCTGAAGGGGACTTGTAATCAGACGAGATATGGAAGCCTGAAGGAGCTTATGCAGTGAGGGGAAGGCAAAAGGCTTCTTGAAATGGGAAAATTGGCGATAGATGTCAAGAACACGTTCGAGAGAATCATTCAACCTGGCACGGACCTCATCACGTATGCCAGAGCTAGGCAGTTCACAAACACAGACAACGCTTTGCATCAATGCAAGTAGGAAATCGTGCACCGCGGTCCTGAACAGAAGATCTTCATCCGATGGATCGTATGTTTCCACGCAAAAGAAACGTGTCAACAAAAGGCCGCCGTTACTGAAGCGTTGCAAAACACGGTCAAGAAGTTCGATATGCAACCGGACATCCCATAGATCAAGGTCCGACAATATACAGTCAGTCGGCGTGGCAAGGCGGTGCAGTGCAAGTCGACCAATTGCAAGCACCGCGCGGTCGCTCACGTCGGGTGAGATGGAGGCGCCATCATCATGGCTAGCCACCATTGGCATTTCCAAAAAGTAATCCCAGCATGTACGCCACAAGGAAGGATATACACAGTCTCTTAATGTCATTGGTGATGACGGGGAAACAATCGACATTTTGGGGAATATGATGGTGATCAAATGAGCGGATTGCGAAGGACTGAGAAGTCGGTCACTAAGGCGGAAAGTTCCTTGCGTCGCAGTAAGCTTGAGCAGGTTCTTCCATACAAGAGGGTGCACCTCTATCTCATGGTTTGAGAAGAGAAAGTCAAGAAACTCAGTGTGCACTTCAGGAGTCCACTCTCCACTTCGGAACATCCGCACGACCACATGGGTGCGAGGATCTGTAATACTGTCATAGTCCAAAGTACTGATACAGTCAAATGCGTAGTCACGTTGCGCAAGGTTTCTCCAAGTGGCCGGGAGGAGAGCAAAGGAGCGACATACACGTTCCAAACCTCTTTCCACACCTGGGCGGCATTGTGTCCTAACAGTAGGTGAGACGCGTGTTATGGTAGTCCAGCCTGAGATCAACGCGTTTCGCTCGTCTCGAAGTTCGTAATCTTCCGACCACGTAGCTTGCGCATACTCCAGCGCTGTTTCCGGGAGGGCACCCATGGCTTGCAGCACGATGCTGTGGACACTAGGGTTTGACGACATATGGAACAACCAATCCATAGCGTCAACAGAGATGAGATCATATCTAGTGCGCACGGCCTTTGTGTCCATATCGGCCAGGGTGCTCCGACGTGTAAAAGATGTGCACTTTTTAGGTGCGCGACTCGTCTGGGAAGCAGTCAACTTGGTAACACAGAGGTCCACTTTTTCCGATGATAGCCGGACAACGAAACTGATGATATGGAATATGTACTGGAGAAAGTCGCTCAGCGGCGTTTTGTAAGGGCACTGGGGAAGGAAAATCGGGATAGAGTTGCTCGCAAGATAAACCACGCATACAACGACAGTGATAACACCAATCGTCCAAGCCAGCGAGACGCGCAGCGGAATAAAGAAGAGACAAAGCCCGCCGAGGAACAGCATCAAAGATACGTGCATAACGATGGGAAGCATGCCGATGATGACGCGCACGCGCCATCGTTCAAGCCCCATGAAACGAAATTGGCGGACATGGCTGCGAAGGCCGGCTGTTCCGGACGGAAGAGACACGTAGTGGTGTAGCCATTGCTTAACAAGGACGGCGGCGAGCGCAACGACCAAGGCGGCAGTGAGGCTGACGACCCAAAGGCCGTTGATCCACACATCGATGGTATCTGGCGTAAACTTCTGCATGGGATTGATTGACAGATGGGTGATATTGACGGCGGAAGCCCCAGCCAGACTGAGCTGAATCGACGCGATGTCGTGGAGAAGAAGGACAGACATCTCTGAGAGGTCTGGCTTCAAGTTCTGCGAAACCTGGACGAGAAACGAAGTAACGACGGCCGAGAAAAGACCCGCCTAACAGAATGCCAATCAACAACTTTTGAAATGTAAATGAAAAATAGAAACGTACAAACACGAGCATAACGTCGAGTCCCTCTCGAGACTGTCCAACCATGACTTCATCGAAAGCAGCGGCTTCTTCAACATATGTGCGCCATATACGCGCGTTCGGTGCAGTTTCCTGGCAATACGGATCCTCAGGAAACTTCTGCTCGTAGTCGTCGCCGGATACGGGCTGTGATACGCTAGGGAACGCTGCAAGTTGCTTGAGCCCCAGAATATGTCTATTCGGCTCCAAGCGACCAGCTGCTCTCCTAGGCGGCGCCATGGTTCGAGGTCGCTCGACAGTTGGTTCTGGCGAGTCTTCAGGAAGAGCCGCCTGCGTGGTATTGGCCGTCTCGTTGAGGTCAGAATAAGGACCTAATTCCTGAGGGTGCAGATCCGACAGGAAACAAAGACTGTAGGGCAGTAGTGGTGGTGTCGAAGAGAGTGTCGGTACACCTTCCCATGAGTCAGGCACACTTAGATAAGATCAAAGATAAGACGCGTGTCAGTAGCGACACAGCCACCGAGTTCACCTTGCGTTGTGCGCTGATGTCCAAATTACTTCAGGAACGTATTGCCCTCGAGCAAGACTTTTTTTATACTTTCAAAGTTCAAGAAGAACGAACTGTCTACCTCGTGGTGCCCAAAGATCTCTTTTATCAGCGAGCCATCGAAACACCTTCGGTTATGCTCACAAATTGCTGACATTCTGAGCACTGGTACTGGAGAGGACGGCGCCATGAGTGTGATGGTCTCGGAGGCCTCGCAGACCATCGGCGGAGGTCTGCAAATACGAGTGTGCATCGTGTTAGAAACCTCCCTCCCGGCCCAATCGTTCTCCTCAGCCGTACCACCTTCTTTCAAGAATTCCTCCGTGGAAAAGGACTCGAGAGCCAATTTCTCAGCAATGGCGGCCAATTCGAGATCTGTCGATGATTTACTAGAAACAGCGTTCGTCTCGCAGCTTTCCATCTGAGGGGTTTGTAGCCACCAAACGGTTAACCTAGAGCAGCATATCGCTGACATCCTTTCTTTCATTCAACAGAAAGCGACCGCAGGCCAAGTGTCGACGTTTATCATTCGTCGCTGTTGCCCCCAGATTCAGCAACTACGTCTACATGCGTAATCTACTTCTCGACAACAGTCAATCTCTGGCTTGGTTCAGTTGTTAAGATCATGGGCCAAGGCAGAATAGGAAGACGACCTCATGGTGACGCCTTACATTCCAGTGGGCCAACACGCTTCGTCGCGAAGACCACCAAGGTTTAAGTGGCTTCGTAGAACAGAGACCCGACTGCCGAAACGGTGAAGCTTGAATTCACTACCAGGAACGCGTTTGGGCAGTAGCTCTTGCGCAGCGTCTCAATATTGCCATGTTCGATTGTTTAGTTGAAGGGACACTGACCAGGGAAGACTTCGACGATGCGCGATTTGCGCTAGCATCACGTCTATACACCCACCATTTCGGAAGCCTGAGGGAGGTCTTTTGTACGTCTTTAATCCTTGCATGCGGGTGCCTTTGTTGCACTTGATACGCTGTATTTGGCCTCGCTAAGATGTCAGTTTTAAGTCGAAGTGCCCGACCTTCTCCGCCGTGCTACGCGCAATGACTTCGTCCACTATCTATTGTATACAACAGAACGTATTTTAGGTTCGCCGTACATCTACATAGGGTTTCGACTTTGTGACCATATCTAGCTGTTACTAGTACGCTGTAGACCTCATATGTTTACGACCTCCTTCGTCTCCGCGACAATCCCCTCCAATACACCTACAGCTTGCTCAAGATGTCGGACATACCCATCTTCATTCAATTTTCGTAGGAGAAGCTGACTGAAGGAGTCTTCCATGAAATCGGCGTCTACAGGGTAGTATCGGAGTACCATTCCATCTAGATAGGCCTCTAACGGAAACTGTGTCACGTCGTTAGGTGGCCGTCGAGACCAATGGAGGACAGCCTGCATGACGGAAAGACATTCGGTCCAGGAAGGATGTGCTGGATCTAGCCCAACAAGTTGCTTCAGATGTTCTGAGTTTCTCATAACGGTCATGAAGGCAAGAAGAACATTTCGAGGTTGATAGAGATAGTCCAAGAGGAGCTGGCGCACTGCGGGTTTAGACAGCATGTTAGACCCGCAGATATAAGCCTCCATGATGGGTCGATGGGGATAGAGTGAGTGCTCAATCCATGTCGAAGCTGCTAATGGGATGCAGTCACCCTCAACAAAGACACGGATGCCTTCCTCACACCTTCGAGACAGAGAGAGTGCCAAGATATCACAGAGCATATAGACACTCTGAACAAGCTCGAGAAGTCCCGTTTTTGAGAGACGACTGGGGACCAGGCGAGATACAGAAACCACAAAAAGTTTACGTATCAAGGGGAAAGAGAAATGCTTCTTTGAATGGGAAAAATAGCGATAAATGTTGAGAACATACGGAAGAGTGCGATCCAGGATGTTGCGGACATGATCATCAATACCATTGCTGGGTAATTCATACACAAAGGTCCAGCTTTGCACGATTGGAAGAAGGATGTCATACAGTGCACTCATAAAAAGAGAATCTTCAAGTAGACCATATGAAGATTCAGGAAGGAGACACCCAGGCTCCGAACCAGTGCCGAAGTGATACAAAGCATGACTAAGAAGTTCAGTGTGCCACTGGACATGCGGTTGATCTAGGTTCGACAATGGACAGTCATTGAGACCGGCAAGGGCAAATCTACAGATGGCAAGGAGCGCGTGCTCTCGCATGACAGGTGAAATGACCATGCCACCATTACAAGCCAAAATCGGCATTTGCATCAAGTAGCCCCAGCGCGCGGGTGTCAAGGATGCTGTCGCAGGCGTTGAGTGTGTAGATATGAAGTTTCTCAAGGTCATGGGTGAGGATATACGGTACAAGGGCATGTGTTCCGGGTATGGGATCATGATGGTCATAAGACGAGTGCATTCGGTAGCACTGAGATGTTGGTCACTAACACGAAAAGTTCCCTGTGACGAAGCAAGCTCAAGCATTTTCTCCCACAGATGGCGATGAATTGGTGTTTCATAGTGGATGAGGAGGAAGTGAAGAAACTTGGAATGCATGGAAGTAGTCCAGCGATTGGGCCGGAAAACCCACAGAACCGCTTGGATATAGGGATCGTCGATATCAAAATAGTCCAAACCAGGAAGGTAGGAGGATGAGGCGAAAAACAAAATTTGAGCTGTGACATCTTTCCAAATGGCTGAGAGGACCGCGGAAGAGCGGAAAACGCGTTCTATAGTTTTATCCACACGTTGGCGATCATACGCCAAGAGAACATGCCTTCCAGCCGTACAGTTGCGAATCAGCTGTCTCATCGCCTCTGCGAGTTCTTGGGAGTTTGTCCAAATACATTGGGCGTGTTCCAGCACCGTCTCTGGAAGACCACCTATGGCTTGCAGCACGATATTGCGGACACTGGGGTTTGACGACATATGGAACAACCAGTCCATAGCGTCAACAGAGATGAGATCATATCTAGCGTGCACCGCCTCTGTTTCCGTCGCAAGCAGGGACTTGTGGTATGCAACAAAAGACTCTGCTGGTGTGGAAGGGGTCCGGGAAGCAGTTGACTTCGTAAGACAGCGGTGGACTCTTTGCCATGATAATCGGACAGCGAAAATGATGATTTGGGATATGTATTGGAGAAAATCGCTCAGCGGCGTTTTGTACGGGCACTGGGGAAGGAAAATCGGGATAGCGTTGCTCGCAAGATAAACCACGCATACAACGACAGTGATAACACCAATCGTCCAAGCCAGCGAGACCCGCAGCGGAATAAAGAAGAGACAAAGCCCACTGAGGAACAGCATCAAAGATACGTGCATAACGATGGGAAGCATGCCGATGATGACGCGCACGCGCCATCGTTCAAGCCCCATGAAACGAAATTGGCGAACATGACTGCGAAGGCCGGCTGTCCCAGATGGAAGAGATACGTAGTGGTGTAGCCATTGCTTCACAAGGACGGCGGCGAGCGCCACGACCAAGGCGGCAGTGAGGCTGACGACCCAAAGGCCGTTGATCCACACATCAATGGCATCGGGGGTAAACTTCTGCATAGAATTGATTGACAGATGGGTGATATTGGCAACGGAAGCGCCAGCCAGACTGAGCTGAATAGACGCGATGTCGTGGAGAAGGAGAACAGACATCTCTGAGAGGTCTGGCTTCAAGTTCTGCGAAACCTGAACGAGAAACGAAGTAACGACGGCCGAGAAAAGACCCGCCTAACAGAATGCCAATCAACAACTTTTGAAATGTAAATGAAAAATAGAAACGTACAAACACGAGCATAACGTCAAGGCCTTCTCGAGACTGTCCAACCATGACTTCATCGAAAGCAGCGGCTTCTTCTACATATGTGCGCCATATACGCGCGTTTGGCGCGGTTTCCTGGCAATACGGATCCTCAGGGAACTTCTGCTCGTAGTCGTCGCTGAAGATAGGGGACGTTGTAGGTTGTTTTAGCCCCAAAATATGTCTATCCGACTGCTCCGAGTGACCAGCTGCTCTCCTAGGCGTCGCGGTGGTTCGAGGTCGCTCGACAGCTGGTTCTGGCGGGTCTTCTGGAAGAGCTGCCTGCGTGGTACTGGCCGTCTCGTTGAGGTCCGAGTCAGAGTCTGGCTGCTGTGGGTGTACATCCGGCATAGATCCTAGACTATAGGGCGGTAGTGGTGGTGTTGAAGAGAGTGTTGGTTTGGTGTTGGTCCACCTTCCCATGAGTGGGACACACTTAGATAAGATTAAAGATAAGACGCGTCCAAATACTTTTACGGATTTGAAGCCTATGGTCAAACAGTACACCAAGACGCGTGTACATAAGGGAGTCGAGACACGAGATGGACGGTAAGCTACCCAGGCCTCCGTAAAATTTACGCTCTCAGCTTGTCGATCCTGTCTGTGGTGATTTGGAAACACTCTGGCATGCTGGTGTCCTTCCAGGTACCGCCTGTGATAATCTTGGCCAGACCTGGAGCGCAACCAAATATGCGCGCCATTCCTATTGAACACCTGTTAACACGGGAAGATACCGCCACGAATAACACTGACCATGACCATTGAATCCAGCTATGACATATTGTCCAGCCAGCCCAGGAACGGGACCGATAAAGGGTACAGAGTCCCTAGTCTGTACGAGCTATTAGACGCAGTAAACGTCAATGATTGTCGGCGCCGTACCATGCCAAGGACACCAGTCCATCCAAACTCGTGGCCTTCTCCCATGGCTTCTTCCCCAAACTGAGGAAATATTTTCTTGAAGGACGTCAACGCGTCGTCCTTGATCTCCTCACTATACACGTTGTCGTTCTTGGACGTGATCTCCGAGCGCGTTATTTCGCTCATGCCGGGAATTCCTCGACTAGTACCGAGAACCATCGCACCGTCGCTCTTCCTCTGGATAAGAGAGTAGAAGTGATGCAACGCGAAGCGGAGGGAGTACGTATGCGTGATCATGTTCGTAGAAGAGAAGGCGGGTGTGGGGATGACCTTGTGGGCTTGGGCACGCATGGGCGTGAGCAACGTGTGAAGCTGAGGAAGGAGTGTGGCGGCGAACGCGTTCGTTGCATGTACAACCAAAGGAGTTGTGATAGATCCTCGAGGCGTGTGGACGATCCAGGTCTTGTTCTCTCCAGCGGTAACAGATGTCGCTGAAGTATGCGTGAACAAGGAAAGGCCGAGTTCGTGGTTCATCGCAAGAATCGCGAGACAAAGCTTCGCAGGGTGCAGATTGGCAGCCATCCATTCAAAAGCGCCAAGTGCGGAAGGTACTCGAGTTACCTAGTTAAACATCAACTTAGGTGACACCGGCGAATAAAAGGTACATACCTTACGCGCTTCGTCTTGTTCGTACCAGGAAATACCGGTCGTGTCACCTCCAGCTTTCTTGTATGACTCGAAGCTTTCTGTAACATAGTTGAAGAAGTCTTCGCCCAAAATTACATCGAAGGTCTTGCAGTAGTCAAAGTCGCAATCGATATTGTGGGTATCGATGAACTTCTTGACCAACCCTTCCTTATATGGAAACTCCGGAACAAAAGACGGATAGAATTTGAAGACGACGCTGAGCGGACCCAGTCGTGCACAGAAGCGCGAAACAGACTTCTAGATGCACTACGAACAGCTGCAATAACAGACTTTGCGATGACAAGTAAGGCTAAATAT
>QLPD01002101.1:0-15007 GCA_003314085.1 Hymenopellis raphanipes
ATACTTGGGGTTCTAATTACAGCAGTTAATGAGTTAAGGGTACGTCATAGGGTGAGACTCTGATAGTGCCGGTTCTGACGACGACATCGTGCCGAAGGCGACGAAGAAGAGGAAGGTGGCGGGTAACAGTAGCAAGGATGCTCCGCTGGGGAAGAAACCCAGGAAGCAGAAGGAAAACGAGCAGCCTGAAGCGGCTGACGAGCTGGAGAGACAGCGCGTGCGACGAAATCAGTTTGCACTGTTGGGATTGGAATATCTTATCGCAATGGGAGGATCGACGGATGGTATTGACCCGGCCGAATTTGTGAAGGTTGGGCAAGATGGTGTAGCGAGCGGAAGGATTCACGATCGCTTCACGCAGCCTGCCCCTCGAAGCAAGGAACCTCGTGAAACTCGCGGAGCAAGCGGATCGTCGGGGACAGGAAAGCAACAACCATCTCGTTCCACCACTGTCCTCTCGTCAACGATTGAGGCAGCGAGTAAGGCGAAGCGAACCGCACCTTCTGTGAAGTCGACGCCGTCAAATGGTGCACCTGGTTTGGTGGCGCCGCCGTTGTTGACACCTGGGATCTTCTTTTCAGCGCCGCCGAGGACTAGCGTGCAGCGGCCGTCATCATTGTTCTCAGGTGCAGGCTTCGGACGTGGATTGATCGCGCAACGCGGTGAGGACAACATGCCGCCGGTCGGTGCTATTCCAGATGTACGCCCGCCAGTTGCTCCAGCGACGGAGCTGCCTGTACCACCGCCACCCGTTGTGGAAGAGTTCCCGGACCTTCCTCCACCAGCTGTTCCAGCGATGGACCTGCCACTGTCGCCGCCACCCGTCGTCGAGGAGTTGCCGATCCTGCCTCCCGCGATTATAGAGGAGGGTGTGACCAGCGCAGAGCAGTATCAAAAGCTGCGCGACGCCGCGCCCAACTGGCTGGGTAAAGCAGTCGACGAATTTGCTGGTGCGGAGGGGAATTCGGAGATGAAACCAGTGTTGGCGCTATTGCTAGAGATCGAAGGTCAGCTGGGTTATGGTTCGAAGATGAAGGAGACTCGCCTGCCAGCGGCTAAGCGCCCACAGATCGTGTCTCGCTGGATTACTCTGGGACGGACGGAGAGGACGAGCCGGATGAAGTTGGGTGAGAAGGATACGGCGAAGTTCGTGAAATCCTTTGGTGAGTGGTGGGATGCGATGCAGCCGGAATGGAGGACGAGAGACGAAGATGGGGTGTGGGAGAAAGGTATGTATGGGGAAGAATGGGAGAAGATGGATGTATCTGGTGGTCCTAACGGATTCCTAAGCGTGGTGGCCGCGCTGTCATATTGGGCGACTGCTTGTGCCGAAGGAAAGTGTGGTTATGCTGAGTGGGAGAGGGCAAAGGACGACGTGAAATGGATGTTGAGAGGGTTCCTAAGTTACGTACGGGAGAAGATCGGTTCGCGTGATTGACTGAATAGTGTACATAATGCGGTGGGAATAAAAGACGTTGAAAGAAAAAACTTGTCGCGAGTATTAGCCGTTTGGCGTAAACGCGAGTATTAGCCGTTTGGCGTTCACGATGCAGAGGTTTCGCCAAGACCATGCCACGTGGTGTTGGTCGTCCTTGACAAGTTGGACAACCAAGTACGACTGGCAGCGCGTGGTAATAGTGACGTAATAAGGCGGGGTGCCGAGTACGGGTTCAATGACAAGGAAGGGAAAAGGGAACAGGTAAAAGGACTACACGCAATGGCAAAAATGAAGAGAGAAGTGTATATTCAATGTGTGCTGCAAGCAAGCAGTACGAATGCATAAATTCGTGGCGGAGTAAAATTATTCTGCATTAGGCTTTTCAGGGGCGGTGTTCTCTGTCAAACTGAATTGATTGTCAACGTAAAGCATAGACCGCTGGTAGGAACAGCAGACGCGGCGCGCGCACGCAATGGACGGCGGGGCGGCCAGAAAGGAATGCCACAAATCACGTGCTGGCGAGGGCGCGTTCAAGGCAATTGCCGAGAATCCCATTTAGAGTGGGCTGCTGGCAATTGCCGAGAGATTCTATTTTTAAACATTTTGGCGCGCTACCCGCCTACCTGGCTGAAAGGGGATTGAGGCAATTGCCGAGGATCGTTTTGGGATGCGGATATTTGAAATTAAACGGAGCTGCCTAATTTGGGAGGCCGCAGTGGCCGGCTGCCGGGGAGCATATGGAACCGGTTTGGCCAGTGGCTACCCCGAGTTCATGTGGCTGTGCAGCCTGGCAACTGTCAGGCAAATGGAAATATTTTGTCTTGACAACTGCCAGGGAAATTTTCCTTTTTATTACCACTATGGCTCACTCTTGACGAAGCTATATCTCCGTGTTAGCAACGCGGTAATTAGCGTTTCGGCGCTTCTACAGATCTTGGAGTCTCGTTCAATAGCCAACAACGGCCAACTCCAATGTCTTGAGGTGGGCTTGGACGGCGATTCAATGGAAATCCTTACATGGGACACTGTGGGCCGTCGCTTGCGCGCGTCGGGTACCCATCCGTCGGTGACGACCATTGTTCTACGGCCCAGTCATGAAGCCATTTGGTCGGTGAAAGACATCGCTGGGATTAGGTCTATTTTAGGCAGTCATCTTGGCGGTCTCAATTTTATGGTGGCCGTCGACGTCGATCCTTTTCCCGATAATGCATGATTACTTATATTCTAATCATTTGCTGCTTTGAATCCCATATCATGCGCGAGCCTTACTACGAACAAGAACTCAACGATATCGATGCCGTTTTACTCTCAAGCACCATGAGAATCCAGATGACTACATTGGTTGGTTTACATCTGTTCCGTTCAAGGTCTCTCACCACGACTACATTTTAGAACTCGACACAGGACCTTCCCCTGTGCAGCGCCAGAGGCTTATTCATTGCTAATCGTGCTCTCAGGCCCCATTTCGTCTACGTGGGGTCTGCGTTACAGAGACGCCATCGTTCTACAAGACATAATATCGATGTCGATTTTTACGTCAGGGATGCGTATCGGGACATGTTCACATTCCTTGGCTTGATGCGCCGCACGCATGAGCTTTTGACCATTGGATCTTCCACGTACTACATTGCTATTTGTCCACTACAATGTCCCGGAGATGAAGACGCTCACGAGAACTTGAAGAATGATCTCGTCACATCGCTCCTTCCCTCAGACGACGCATCTTCCCGTCCGCGGTGGTTTGGAAACATTCTTGTCTTTAACACCGCACACGACCAAGTCGTTGATTTCGTGGACGCCGACTTTCATCGCGTGATGGATCAAGTAGCCCGGTTCGTTCTGTTTCCAAGCATGGCATGCGTATTGACTCCGACTAGATTTACGCATCAGTACTTGACCGACTTTGAAGATAAATGGGTATGTCTTTCTTAAATATATATAAGTGTATCCCCCCCTTAATTCGGAGTCGTAGGCCAAGGTACTGAAAAAGAACATAAGGACTGGAACAGGAGCTCAATGGTGGAATATATACTGGGAGGATTGAGAATTAAAGAGCGTATATTGTTGTCCTAAAGAATTGCCTCACTTTTGCTGCCAAACTTTGGTGGTCACATCCACGTGTACTTTCACACGATGCCACGCGTAACGCAACACGATGTCACATCTCTTGCAGCTTCACCATCTCGTCCACTCCTTTCTTTCTTTCCTTGGTTGCGTCGTCGTTAAAGCTTCCATGTCTCTTTGCTCAGCTAAACTTTCTCCTGAACAATTGGACGGCCTCCGGAGGCGCTTTGAGGGAGACGCAACTGTCTTGGAAAGCGCGTCTATCTTTGTATATGCTGCTACTCTCGCCTTTGTTACTAACGTGTATATAGATCAAGAACCGCTACTAGTCAAGTCTACCCGCCGGTTTGTTTTGTTTCCTATTCAGTACCCTACGGTACGTCCGTGTCATCTCGAGCTCAGCCATTACAACGGCGCAAAGCCGGCTAACAACAAATAGATCTGGCACGCTTACAAGTACGCCCAATCCCTTTTTTGGACGATAGAACAAGTCGACCTCCGACCCGATGTCCTCCACTGGAACTCACTCCTGTCTTCTGATGACCGTAACCTCCTCTCCCGAATCCTCGCCTCGTTTGCTACTTCCGATCGCGTCATGGAGAGGAATTTCATTATGCGTTTTTCTAACGAAGTCCAGGTCGCTGAGGCGCGCTGTTTCTATGGCTTCCAGCTCATGACTGAGAACATTCATTACGAGGCGTACTCTCGATTGATGGCCAGCCTGGTGGAGGACAGTCCAGCTCAAGCAGACGTGTTTCTTACTATCGACATGACCCCAAATGTGAAGCGCAGAGCGGATTGGATATCTAAGTGGATCGAATCCGGCAAAGCCTCCTTCGCCGAGCGTCTAGTGATATGTGCCGCCATGCAGTGTGTCTTGTCGTCCAGTTCATACGCAGCACTCTTCTGGTTGAAGAAGCGAGGCGTAATGCCAGGACTCACAACATACAACGATCTCATAACCCGGGACAAAGCTTCTCATACAAATTTCTCGTGCTTACTGTTTCGACTGTTGAAACGACGTCCCCATCTCCTCGTTATTCATCATATCGTCAAAGAAGCGGTCGAGATGGAGCAGAATTCTTTAACTGGTATGGCTATAATGCGAGATACGAACTCACATTCACATCGTTAGATTCCCTTCCTGTAGCGCTTGTGGGACTGAGTCCCGTACTCGTGTCCCAATACATCAAGTTTGTGGCCGACGATCTCCTTCAATCCCTTAACTGTGATGTTCTGTACAACGCTAAAAACCCCTTCGACTTTATCCAAGAGTCCCCTACACCACACGGTCAATTGTCGTCCTCTATCGCCGTGGCGGCACGTCCCATAGTGCCTACATTTGACCTATTGTACGTCCTTGCACATGTCAATGTCACAAGCTTAACTACAGCCATAGGCGTATCGATGAAGATTTCTAGTTGGCCCTTGTTTGTCTACATATGTTGTCTATTCAGTGTCCGCGTAACTCCCTTGATGAAAACATGTCGTGCGGCTGGGTAACGTCGCGCCTTGGCTTGTATCTCGGATATACGCGTCAGATTATTTGAGCGCCCAAGGTCAAAACGCATTGCTCTTCTCTTCTTGCCGACCCCAATTCGTGATCATGTCTGCATTACGCCAATCTCTAGTCCAGTTCTATCCGTCCTTGGGATTGTTGTCCAGGTTTCCGCCAGAGATAATCGGCACAATATTCAGACTGGCGTGGCCCGAGCCGTCGGATGCCCGAAGACTAGGTTGTCTAGTGAGCAAGACCGTAAGGTCCTTCGTAGCGGATCTAGCATTCGGCACAATCACTTGTGGGCGACCAACGGTTGTCAGGCGCTCCATCACGATCTGGGTGCCTCGTTTGCTGGCAGTCCCATCTATAGCAGAATCCATCCAATGTCTGCAGATCCATGGGCCCATTATGGAAGTTCCTAGCCGAGTCGCTCGTCTCGTCAGTATATGCACCGACGGCGCCCCTTTGCGCGCCTTACACCTGTGCGCCATTCACATCACTCCCCTTCTTTGTGCCCCTCACAGTTCCGTCATATTCGGCGGATTCCCCTCCCTCACGCTGGAGGATGTGGAATTAAATGGGAATGATGTGCTTGATCTAATGCAAGTCGGCACTACTTTACGGTCTCTATCTATTGGCCCCGGCTGTCGTTTTACCGGTGTCACTGGTACGCATACCTTATCGGCCCGTGGCCTGGTCCATCTTGCAGCTACTGCTTCAAGCGATCTTCGCTCCCTCGCCGTGGATTTGAGTTGTCATCAGTCATCCGATGGAATAATGTACATTTTCCACGCGCTGTTTCTACTCCTGCATTGGACTGTAACATCGGTACATTTCAACGGGGACGTCTTGTCCGCGGCCGGGCTATCCGAATTCTTGGCCGCCGTTGGCGGAAACGTTCGGGATCTGCAAGTGATATTGAGGAATCCAAGTATGTTACGTTCCTCTATAGCCAGCATGCTCTGAGTCTCTGACGCGATTCAATTCCTAGCGAAACTGACGTGGTCTTTCCCTTGTCTAGACGCCTTCTCCTCCCTTCAAGTTCTGGCCCTCTCTGTACCGGACTCCTACCTATCAATGATCGCGAAGACGCTCTCCAATGTCCCTTGCAACATATGCCGTTCTCTAACCCTCACCGTCTTCATGACGACTTGCGTCCGGCACTCCGACTGGGAGCTTCTTGGTCAGGCCATCTTTGCGAGTCAATGGTCGGACATACCTGTTGCTGTTTCAATTCTAGCTGATCATCGGGAATGGGCTGTCTATTGCCTCGTGCAGCGACCTTGGTGCGAAGAAATCTTGAATAGATGCCGCCCGCTCGGGACACCATACGTTTCGATACCGGTCGTCACCGCAAAGCTCCGTCCTGTGTCGCCTCCACCCTCAGTGAAGTGGGTGGAGTTTGGGGATATTGTCATTCGCCTCCTGTCAAGGCTTGCCGATACTTACAATTGCAAAGTAGCTATTATCAACACCGTTCCAGCCATTGTCCTCATGTTTTCCCCTAGAAAGTCATCGGCCTCGCCTATGGCAATGCGGCTTCGGCGCCCAAGACGGTTAGCGTCCCCATCAAGCTTGGCGCCAAAACGCCCGAGACATTATTGGATGCTGATTCGCAGTTCTACGTACAAAATGTGTACAGCACACCCCAGGTCAACAATGCCACGGACTTGGTGTTGGCCGTGGGCGATATCCGGTACTACCTTGTTTCTTGCCTTGGCCAGGACGTGTCAACACCGGCCGAAAGCTTGAACGCCAAAAACGACATTCTTTCATCTTACGTTACCGAACGGATGAAGACGTGGTTCGGAAATGCACTAGTGTTGAAGACACGCGACGGTATCTTGTCCGATATAGAGGCGGCCGAGTTGGAAGTCGTGAACGGCGCAGTTTCATCGTGAGCGACGTGCTGAGACGGGTGGTCATAAAACGCTGATCGACGCACTTAGGTTCGTCAACCGCACTCGATGACACATTTGAAAATCGCACTGGGCGTGTTTGTGTTGATACTCTTCGAAGCGGTTTAGTCTGGTCAAAAATATATTTTGATTGTGTAGTGTCCAACTAGTGCTTGACACCTCACATTACCCAATCAACGCCAATCCGGCTTAGGTTGTTGACGCGTCCGACAGCGTTCTGCGACTGGAATAGGTGGCTCCTGGAACAGCGCCTCTCTAGTGCGCGCAGGCTTGGCTCTTTGGCGCGTCCGACTGTGTGCTGCGACCCGCTCAGAATATCCAGCTTTTAAAATGTTACCTCTTCAGAGCACCTCTATATGCGCTAACGAGGATGTCATCCCCTTTGGAAACCGTTCCAGGCGAGATCATCGACGTCTTTCTGAAGCTCGCCCAAGCAAAGAACACCGGATTCCGCAAAAATCTTCGCTTGGTCAATCGCGCTTTTGGCAGTCGCGTCGCTGCTATGCTTCACTCGTCTATGACTTTTCCCGAACCATGGCCCCCTTCACGTTCCCCCCGTCTACAGCGCGGCGAACCCCGTCCTGATTTTATGCTGTTGGACTTTTTGAAAAGTCACCCCGACATCGCCAGCGCCGTTCGTCATCTTGTCGTCACTCGTGTTGACAATCTGTCACGCTGTGTAGATTTTGTGCTCGCATGCACCTCTGGCCTTTCCCTTGAATCCATGTATTGGGAATGCGACGAGAGAATCGTGCCATCGCCCAGTTACTCTACCATTCTGTTCTTTCCCACCCTTACCATTAAAACGGCTCGCCTCCAATCCCATGTCATTCTTTGGTTGTTAACTCATGCATCCGTTTTGACATCTCTAAACTTGCATGTCAACCACTTCGAACCACAGCACGATGCGTACAACAGTATGGACCTCTCCGCGCCCGTGGTATGTAACCTTCGACACCTGGAGTATCACGCCATTGGCTACTTCGACGAGGAGGACCGCCTCTTCTCCGACCCCATTATACAGCCCTACATCATACAGAGTTGTGTATCCCTTCGGAGCCTTAAGATCGCAATCTATCCCCGCGATATCTCGGTGACGCAGGACATTATTAACGCCTGTGCCGATAGCCTGAAATCGTTACATCTCGACCTACGCACCACGGGAGGTACGTACTTGTCTTCCTTTCAGATGCGTTGACTGACAGCTCGAATGCCAGCCTATTTCCTCTTCCACGGCAATTTGGATCTGACCCATTGCGAATCATTAACATCCCTCTCATTTATGGGCACATCCGAGGAGGCTGCGTTCTTGGAAGCGACAATGTCCACCCTTCCTTGCCCTTCAAAATTGAGATTTATCGAGCTACGGGCTGATTTACACTGCTGGTCGAGCGTGCAGCGTGCCGTCGCAAACCTAGTATCACTCAGACGCCATTCCGTCTGGGCACAGGCAAACGGCATCGACGTCTCAGCTGCACGTGAGTGGCTGGAATGGTTATCAACGGCAAATGTTGAGTGGTATAGCAAATCGCTTCAACTCAACGTTGAGTTTGTTATATATGAGTAGACGTCCTGCGGTACCAATACCATAGGTTCCCGTCAACGCCACCCCATGTAATATCGTATCCTCTCTTTATATGTGTAACCTCAATCGGTTCGAGCGCGTTGCCTAGGTAGATGTACATGACCCAAATTATCGAGAACACCGTAAGACACGATATTAGCCTTCCTTCACCACCGACAATTCCTCACGCTGAGCCCACCAGTTCTTCATCGCGCGGTGGCCGTTTGAACATCCATCAACGGCGTTTTGGGTTGTTCTACTACGTATGGTTTGGTTCGCCAAATCGGGGCATGATTAGCGTGGGAAATGATGATCACCTTGATCTGAGAAACGTTTTTCATCCGCACACCACCTTTCCTCTTCAGGCCACAGACAACTTCAAGCGAATTCCCGGTTAGTCCTTGCCCCGCTTATCGTCCTCCGCAGCAAACTCACCCTCTCCTCCACAGCGTGCTCGTCAATTGACCCGCCATTGCCCCGCCGTGGGCACGTCTGCTGGTCATCATTCAGAATGAACGTCTCCACCATCAAGGTCATGCGCAAGCACGGCCATGAACCGGCTCGATCGTTGACGATCCTCACCGCGTCACCACCGCAGATCGCGACGCTTTTCCAGACAGTCTCAGAGGTCTGAAATACAAACGGGCGTCTCTCATTGGTGTCGTACCTCCTTCCATGGACGCCACTAGTCCCATAACCAGAGTGCCCACGGAAGTCCTCTGTCGTATCCTCCGTATGGCTGAAGGAGACGACAAATCAACTCGCCGTCTAGTCCAGCTCCGCGGCGTGAATCGCGCTTTCGACCTTTGCATTGCTCCAGAACTGTTCCGAGTCGGCCACTACCCTGCCCGTCGTCGACATGAAGCGACCTTCGTCGCTTCTCTGGAAAAAATACCTCGTGTTGCCGCTCTCGTACGTATCGTCGTCATACACCCCTTCAAAGATGATTCGTCTTGCGCCAAAGCCATGCACCTATTCAACTCGGGTCTGCCCGTTTTGACGGTTGACTGGCGCTTCCGGTCGGCGTACAACCGCATCTGCCCATCTCCCGAATATGGCGCTTTTTTCCTTCACCCCAATATCCACATATCTGCCGGGACGTTGCGGACCGACGTTGTCCTGTGGCTTTTGTTAAACGAACGCGGCCCCCAAGTGCTATCTCTCGCAGTTTGGAGGTTCCGCCAGTGCTGCATGCTCTGGGCCACTAGCAGCCGTCGTCGAAGGGAAAATCCCTTACGCTCGCTGGAATTCTATGGCCAGTCAACTGCCCCTGAAGATCGACTCCTCATGGACGTCGACTTGCAGCCCGCTATTCTGCGCGCCATTTGGGGTTTGACAACCTTGAAGATGGCGATCTTATTTGAAGAACATGAGATTGTACAAAGAATCTTTGACGAGTCGTCGGCTACTTTGACGACCCTTGATTTAACATTGGTGCACGGAAGCTTTGAGCGTAAGTGTCACCCAGTCCCGACTAACATGTTTTAATAGTTTCACAGATGTCGCTGACGTTCAAGGCCGTGGCCTGAGGTTAGGCAAACTCGTCGCCCTGCGCGACCTAACTTTTAATGGCGACAAATGCGCGGCCGCTTTCATCGGCAGCACCCTATGGTCTCTATCAGATTCTCATGAAGTTCGTACTGTTGAAATCGGCCTGCGTGGATTCAACACCTCTCGCTTGGCTTGGTATTCCATTCGCAACGGCATTCGTGTCTTACACGACCACAGAGACTCTCAGTTGGAGGTGTATGTAGACTATGCTCCCGTGGACATCGATGCCGTCCAGTGGTTAGACGCCATCGCAGACGACCCTGGCCTCGATGGCCCACTTTCCGTAGACACTACCTCGGACTACACTGTGCTCCTTACCTCTCTGCGGCTCTCTTAAGGGCTCCCGACCATTTGTACAACAGGCTTCAAATAAAACACTGCACTCCTTCGTTGTGTTGCGGAGCTGTGGCCTACACCAAAACTTGATAGCCAAACTTCAGTCCCAGTGGAATCCAGGCAATATCGTGCCGTCGGTCACGTACTCCATTGTTTGCCGGGGCGGGCGCGGTGATGTGGTCCGACCTCATGGTTATTTCGGATACGACACATGTCTCACGCTATCGGCGACCTTGCTGACGTCCATGGGTAATCGACTCCATCGCGGCTGTATACGCAACGGCCGCATGACATGTATGTGATGTTTATGGCCTGGTACTCTACCAATATGATACTCAACGCCACCATGTCTAGGATTTGACACGATTGTGTCTAAAATGTAAGATTCTTTGCACTCCATGTTCAGGCATAAAAGTCTGAAGAAAACATCGTCTTCAGGTTACAGCAACATGGACACACCATTGGACGACATGCCCGACAACGTTCTTGTCCTTATCTTTAAATTCATGGGCCCCATGAGCATTGTGTATCAGAAATCCCTTCGCCTCGTTTGTCGCGCTTTCGGCCGATGTATGGGTCTCATCGTCTTATCGGCTCTCGTCTTCCCCCATCCCCGTCGGCGGTCATCTGACCCCTTGGCAAGGATTGAACCTCGGCGTTCCGATGACGAAATCATCCAGTTCTTGTACAACCATCCACACTTCCGGGCAACCGCGAAAAACCTCACCATAACTCGCGTGGATAGCTTACCACGCTGCGTGGAGTTTGTAACGCTGTGTCGTTCTGGCGACGCCGTGCAGTCCATGCTCTGGGAGTGCGATACGCGCATCGTCCCCTCCGTGGATTATGCTACCATATTGTTCTTCCCAACACTCACCATCAAAGCGCGTCACCTCGCCCCTCGGATCATCGTATGGTTGATGCTCCAAGCCCCCATGCTACAATCGTTGACGCTACACATCAAACGGTTCACGCAACATGTCAACGCCTACGACGCGTTGGATTTGAACAATGATGTCGTGTGTGCGCTCCGTGAACTAGAGTACCGTGGCGACACGTTGAACGACCATTCTGAAAGACTTTTCACCGACACAATAGCGACCTCCTTCCTCGTCCGCGCATGCACGTCTCTTCATGTTTTAAAAATGACAATTACGCCACAAGACTTTGGTGGCGTGCAGAACATCATCACCACTTGTTCCACCACATTGCAGAGCCTAGATTTAAGCTTCACTTTCGTTGGCAGTATGTTTCGTGTCACCTATCAGGCGTTCATATCTAAAATTGATTTTTAGGCTCCGATCATGTGTCTGGCCACTTGAACCTCGCCGCATGTAAAACATTGCGAACACTGTCGTTGACGGGCTATTCCCAACTCGCCAGCTTCTTTAGTCCTACTTTGTCAACCGTGTCGGATTATCATAACCTGGAACAAATTGGAATCTGCATCCGTGACTCGCGCGCCAACGCGCCTGCATGGTTAGCTGTCCTCCAAGGTTGCCTTCATGTCTGCGCCAATAGCGACTTACAATGGTCGGCTCAGCTGGACGGGAGAAACGTACCATGTCCGATGGATTGGTTGCGGTGGAGAGCTAACGCTCGATCTGACTGGTATAAAGAGGGGGGCGCCGTCACATTGACTGCGGCCAGGCAGACTTTCGAACTATAGCGTATCAACCTGTTTTATGTTATTATATCTACAACTGGACATTCGAACTATAGCGTATCAACCTGTTTTATGTTATTATATCTACCACTGTTAGCCCCAACGCCAAAACCCATCTAGTCTACCTAGTCTACGGCCAAAACCTAAACGCGCCGCGCCCGTTTCGGGCGTGTGCCCGAAGTCTCATCTCGTCCTGGTATAAGGCCTACAGTTGGCATCAACCCGTCAACAATGGACACCGCGGCTCTTATTACTTGTCCTATCGAGATCGTCGACTCCATCCTCCACTTAGCTGCCGCCGGCGATCGTCTAACTCACAGTCGACTCCGTCTCGTAGACAAAGCCATCTGTGACATCGTCTCCGACACTTTTTTTGCCCATCTCACTTATCCCTCCCGCACCCCTCTCGACGATATTGCCTTCCTTGAATCCAACGTTCACGTGGCCTGCGCCGTCCGCGGAATCAAATTTCAGCACACTGCCCACGTCGATAAATGCTTGAAGGTCGTCGCGTTATGCGAGATTGGAAAGCCGCTGCTCGAAGTGGAGTGGGGCCTAGCGAGCGACTTGGAGCCCTCCCCTCCCTTTGCTCTGATGACCTTCCGAAAGCGCGTCATAATATCTTCCTTGGCGTTCTCAACCGAAAGCCTCACATGGCTGCTAAGTGAAGGTCATCAAATCAAGTCTTTAACACTCCTTTCTTGGACAAACTATCGCGCTGGTGCGGAACGGTATGCTCATATGCGTGAGACGCCCCAGTGTTTACTGCAAGAGTTTGCGTATTGTTGTTCCACGCCCGTAAAGGCCAGGCTGTTCAAAGACGCCGAACTATTCGAATACACGCTTCAGTCATGCGCCGCATTGACCGTGCTGGACCTACATGCTTATCCGACGGAGTTGGGCCATGTACAGCGCATGCTCGACAATTGCGCTGAAACCCTCACGGGCTTTCATTTCCAGCTGATGGATGATTCTTTTTTCGACTTTCGTACGGGTGAGTCATTCATTCGGACAATGATGAACGTTGCTCACATGCCCATTGTAGGTTCTTGCGCGACTCTCCCACTGCAGCTTGCCGCCCTATGCTCATTGAAAAAGCTATCAATCGCAGGCGACGGACACGATGCGGAGTTCATCGCCGGTTGTGTCGCTTCACTTGGGCCGAGTGCCCATCTGCAAGAACTCTGCCTTGGATTTTTATTCCGGATATCCAGCATGAAGTGGCGCATCATTCAAACCGGCCTTCGCCATCTTAGAAGTTCCCCTCACATCTTGCGCATCGCCCTCGAAGGAGAATGCATATCTGCGCCCAAAGCCTGGCTCGATTGGATGGCTGATGGCGTCTTCAGAGATAATTTCCCATTGTCTCATATGTCCCATCTAGAGTTGATTTTTAACTGGTCGTAAATAACGTACTTGTACCGCTACCCGTACCGTCTGTACTCTACTGTCAGCATGCACCTTTGGGGACTACAAAATATATGAACTTCATGGCATTCTCCTGGGCCCCAATGTTTCTGAACCATCTCAGTCGTCCCTTGACATTCGCGAAACTCGGCCTGTTCGCGTTGATATGTATGGGGTCCATGTGCGCACTGAGTGGTATGCCATACGGGGACATGCCCTGGAAAGGTCAAAACGCGGGTAACGCCGAGGTAGCGGGCTCTGCCGTCCGGACGGCGTTACCCGCGTTATACTGTCTCTGCTTCGAATGTCTCGTTCGGCCCGGGCCGTACTGCTCGGGTGTCTGTTCATGGCGTGCCGACACCTGTTGACGTGACAGTGACCCATGTATACAACATTAGATGACCGGACGGCCTGGTGCCAACAACGCCTATGTTTGAGGTCTACCTATTTGCGCTTCAACTTTTCCTATATGTAATTCAAAGCATTTATATTGTACAGCGCTGCGCAGACTTTGCGCGTGGATGGATGTAGTATATTCTGTGCATACTGAAGCGTGTGACGCCTACGAGATAGCCTTTCTCTTCTTAGGTCCCTTGGATGCAGTTACTGAGTAGTCGGTAACCTTCATGAGTTCCTGTCGTGCAGTTAGATACGGGTCACATTTTTTTTAAGTGATTTACCTCACTGCCCTGTGCGTTGACCAGGACGATGCTATCCAGTTTAACCTGGAAAATCTTGCCGTGCACAACTCGAAACGCCAATCCGACGTCGACAACGTCTCCCGGGTGCAAAAAGGCGGGATTGATGATATTCAAGCTGTATTTTCTAAGATGAAAAAAAACGATGACGTTTGGTCCATGATGTCGTATAAGGGTACACATACTCGCCGTTCTTTACGCGTTCATACACATCGACGCGGTTATCCTCGGTATACTTGTGAGTACTGGCACGGTTGGTTTCCGCGATGACTGCAGCCGGGTCCAAGTTCGAGGCGGGCGCTATGGCATCCAGCGACGATTCCTTAGCTGGCGTGAACAATCTCGTCTCTGCACAGATCGCTTCTTGCTCGCCGACGAAATACTTCTGCCGAGGCGTGATGTCCGGACTGTAAGAAGCCATTAACGCGTAGATGGCGCCAATAGCTGTAACTGCCTTTTGGAAATCCTCGTCCGCGGGAGTGCTGATGATCTTGACGGACTGAATCAACCCATTAGGCTTGTTCGGCCTAAAAGATACTAATTAATTTTGGGCGGTTTCTTAATGTGTACGCGCACCCGGCACTCTTTTTGCCACCCGTCGTGACGGGCAGTAATCTCTTCTGTGCGATGATGCCTTGCACAAAAAGGCAAACTTCGACGTCCTCCTTGCAGTCCTGCAGCAGCAAGTATTGAAGAGTCGGGGAGTCCAACGCACTCACGTGACAAGTGTGAGAAAGCAAGGACTTGTCACTAAATCTAGCTAGTTGGGCGTTGGCGCCGTTCTTATTTTTCTTGAAAGACACGGCTTCTTTAATGACTGGAATACGATGTTACTGGGCGTAACAGCAGACGGAGGAAACTCA
>QLPD01002106.1:0-16855 GCA_003314085.1 Hymenopellis raphanipes
ACAGAAATCGCAAAATATGCCTATTCTGTAGCCAGTTTGTACTGTGCGTATCACCGGCATGTAGACTCGTTGGAGCTCGCGGAGCTGGCGGAGATATACACCGATTTGAGAGCGCTTGTCGTGAATTTCTTGAACCGCGGCGGGGGTATCCTTCTCGTCACTTGCTGATACTTGTTCCACCCTGCGTCTGTATATAAAATGAGCAACGACCACCCGGTTAATATGTAAAGAAACATACACCAAATCCTCAATCATGAAGCCTAATGAGAGCATCACACTCGGGGAAGTCTCGTGTAGCGGAGAAGTGTCCAGCGCTGCCTTTCGCTCCTCTTCGGCGATCGCATGCTTAACCGACTGTTCAGACTTATCTGCCGGCGAGTTAATTGAAGAACATTGCTTAAACAGAGAACACGTACGGCTTTGCGCTTGGAAGTATGGATTCGGCTTTGTCCGGTCCTTCTCCCAACCAACAACCTCCATTGTCCACGCTGCCAATTCTTTCTCCGGCAAAATCAACGAGAACTGCTCGTGGGCAGCTTCGTTCTTCTCGAGGCCCTCTGCAACATCGTAAACCCTCTCATTGATAGCGACCGCTATTAAACCAGTCATTAATAAGAGTTTTTCAAAGAAAGACAAAACCCTAACCGAGCTTGACGACTTTGTCCCAATTATGACTCCCGATTCGCCTATCCAGCATATCCCGCCGACCACCGGGAAGCATTTCCTTCGTCGACGCCGCCGAATTGTTCAGCAGGAACCACGTACGCTCCGGTGACTCCGCATCCGTCATACCCACACCCGGTTGCACGTTTAAACTGAAGTTGACCTGACACGCCAGCTTGTGGCCTTTGCAGTGACACTTCGGCACGCCGAAATTCAAGTCCGTCCCTGGCGTGAGCTGGAGATGCTGAGGAAGCTCCGCCATTCGAGTGAGCAAATTGATGGACCATTGACACGCTATGTCGTAGGACCAAAATATCGGCAATTTCTTGATGTCCCTAGCGCCAGACAGAGCGATATAATCCATGTTGCAATATCTGAAGCTCGTTCAGATAAAGTAACAGGCCGTACTGAAGAAACAGACGTACCTCTCGCCTTTCTGCAAATCTCCAATTCCGTTCGGACGCACGATCTCATGGCGGGCACATATACACATACCCACGCCAGTCGATTGCAAACCGGCAGCATTCTTAGTCTCAGCGTGTGCTAGAGTCTTAAAACCAGCACACGAGCTTATCTGGAGGATGTTGTCAAGCAAGATAACATGCGTAAAGCTCAAACGTACATCTTTCTGTCGTGGATACTTGGCGACATGAGCCAAATATGCGTCATGCTCAACGAAGTAAGCGAGCCCGGTGTGGAGACCGGGGTCATGCGTTCCGGGACGACGCAAGTTCTTTAGACGAAAGTTAGCATCGAGTGCCAATATAAGACGATTCAGAAACCTAACCACAACAAACATTAGTCCACAACCAAGTCAAATTGCAAGCACACTCACTGATCCTCTGGGGACATTTTCTCCCAGTCGGGTGGCATGTTGACGCCTTCGCGAGGGCACGCAGGACACTTCACAGCGAGCTCGCCGGGCTTGGTGGTCTTGATACCATTCTCGACCGAGCCGCGGCCTCCGCGCTTCATCAGCTTGATGTGGGCGAATTCGCGATTTACTCGAAAATATGATTTGTAACGGCCCTAGGAGTGATAATATCAGTGTCTGGTGCTTAAGGCATTGAAATATAGTCAAACCTTGGGTAAATCGAGACGCGTGTTGTCCGTCATTCTCTCCAGAGCTTGATAATGCTCATATACGGACATCTTCCCGGATGCGGACATCGCCTCGAACTCTTCTAGCATGCGGAAGGATACACCGGTCTTGGGAAAGCGTGTCGTCGCGGGGAAGATTTCTGAGCGAAGCATTTGAATACGGGTGGGAACACGGCGTTCACAGCCGCAGAAATCCGCGTTAATCTTGTGGACAGCGTTATGATGGAGAATGGTGAAGTCGGCTGGCGCGCTTTGAGGGTTCGTGCACGGTGCGCCGTCTTCGTGACCTAGCTGCACCCGGAGACCGAGATCCGCGAGGGTCACCTTCTCGAAGAAAGAGCCATTCCATCTCTATTAGGAGGGTAAACACCAGCAAGACGTCAAACATTTACTGGAGAACATACCAGTATACGATGAAAGGGATGACGAGCATGATTGGAGAGTACACATGCCAAGCACTCCAACTTTGTGCCCCAGCACGTCTCACAGCGAAATAGCGGTTCGCCGGGCACCGTCAACCGTAGGCCATCAAAACAAGAAAGGCAACTCTTCCACTGGGTATCCCCACGCCCTTCCAAGCGTATGAACTCGCGCAAAAACTCCTCCGCCTTCTCCTCCTCCATCCAACAAAGGAGATTCTGGTCCTATTCAGTTGAATCGTGAGTAGGTAACCCCTCGGTCAAAACAGACGCGACTTACGGAATTGCGGTAACGGCGTACTTCCTTACCACGCCACGCGCTGTTGTTGAGCGATTGTGACGGCTTGAAGCGGGATGCCCACTCAGGGATTTCCCCAGGCTGGAGGTACATGTCAGTTGTGCGGGCACAGGCGGAGACAGCAGTCCTGATGATGCGACGTCCATCGTTGGAGAGGCGATTGACTTGACTGTGGACGACGCCGAGATTGTCATCCTCATCAGAGTCATCGGCGCGTACTATTCGAGCGCGTTTAGTCACCATAGTGAGAACAGGTCAGGAATCGAATGAAGAGATGCGGTCAAACAAGAGAGAATCAACGGACGAATTTGGCATTATTTGGATAGGCAGACAGCTTTCTCGCGTGGTAAAAGACAGGTTTACATAAATCGGGCCGTCCCCGGACAACCGCAACGACGACAAGCCTCATCGTACGAGGATAGGGAAGGACTAGGTGGGGGGGCAGTTGCAGCACCTGGGATGTGGTATCTCTCCCCGCGTATCATATCCACGGGAAGGACGGGTAAACCTCTGCATTTTAAATCGTCAATAGGCTGGATGTATTTTGAGAGGAGAATGCGTACAGCTGGTCTTTGCCATTCACTCCATTCTGAGAGTCCTTTTTGGAGTCGGAGGACGCGACACTCAGGCTGGCGCTAACGAACGTGCCAGCGCTGGCGGATGTGCCAGTGTAGACGGCGTCGTCATCTTGGGGCTTTAAGGGAGACGCCATTGACGGTGATGGAAAGGAAGAAAGAACTTTGCGCTTGCTTGGCTATACCGTGGTCTCTCGGTATATATTTAGACCCAGTCAACGCTTGAAACTTTATCGCTCGCTATCCCCATCCATTCATCCCGCTCGCTATCTCCATCCAATAACATGTCGACCCCCACCCCTATCTACACGGTCGAAATGCAATCCATGGTATGCCGCCATGTCAAAGCTCTCGCTACGCTCTTGAAATCAAATGGCGACGCGGAGAATTTCTTTTGGACGTTCATGGACGCCTTTTATTACGCGTTCGATCTTTCGCTCGAGGACTGGGATGAGTGGTTTAGTGTAAGTCATTGTTTTGAAGCTGAAGCCTCTAAACTTATCGCTTGGTAGTTCCTAGGGCGTGAAATGTGGAAAATCGCCTACGATCCTGAAATGCTCTCGCAGGCTACGCGACGGCCGCACCGTCCTGCTGGCTCCAACCACCGCGCTGTGAACCGCGAGCGACACTTGATCAACCGGTTCTTCCAAGACCACACCCGGGAGACGAATCCCAACCACCACAATTTCTCGCCCGCAACCATGCGCGCTTTGGTGACGGCGCGCTATACCGAGTTCTACCATATTCGCCCGCGGGACGACGAGTACATCAACTGGGTGTTGGACTATCCGCCGTATGGTATTGCGGCGCTGGGGTACCGGAATCCATGGGTGGTTAGTTCTACGGTGGGCGGGAGTTCTACGGTGGGCGGGAGTTCTACGGTGGGCGCGAGTTCTACGGTGCAGGCTGGGGATTCGCAATCGGCGGGAGGTAGTTCTACGTGGGGGTATGATGGCGCCTCTTGGGAACCTACATGGGGGTCGGGGGGATGGGGGGATTCAAACCCTTTCTGGGCAACACCGATGACTGTCGACGCCAATTTCCGCCTTTCTCAGGCGCCAAAATGATTCCTCGTAGTCTTACCTCGCCGTAAAGTTCTTGTTGGTATACTTGTTTTCGCGTTTGTCGTCGCAATGTATCATTATTTCTTGGTGTTCTATGGATGCATCCATTGCCTTAATCAAGATTTAATTAGAGGATCCTGCAGGGATCCCGTGTCAACTGCTTTGACAGTTCTATAAATAAACATGACTGATTTCATAGCGCGAAATACAAGACAAGACGTGTATAAAAAACAATAATGAACAGTAACAAAGAATAAAGAGTAAATATGGTATGGGCACAAGATATGAGAGAGTAGAAAATGCGAACTACATAGACCAAGATGCCTTGAAACCAAGGCCTAAAACTGGGGGCCATACACACCCGGCGTATCGATTTGAAGGCGCGGCTTCTTGGAAGGAGGCGTTAACAGCGCGGCTGCTGCTTCGGCCTGACGTTTCCTTTCCTGCCGCTTCTTGTTCCAATTGTCGACAATCTCTTCGGAGGTCCTTTGGATGACCTCCATATCGTGATAGCGATTGAGGGCATCCATGATCTCATCCCAATCATCGTCGCCCTCATCGTCGCCATCTCCAGCGACGGCGGGGGTGTCGTCGTCGTTGTGGGCGCTGCCAGGAGCAATGGAGTCGGCAGGCTCGGGGATAATGGGGGAAGAAGCCCGAGAAGAGGGAAGTGAGGATCCTGGCGGCGAGGAAGAAGGCAGAGAAGACGTGTAGGATGTGTACGACGTGTCAAAGTCCTCAGAGACGCCGCTCGTGTCCAAGGCTCCCATGTCACTCCCATCCTCCTCCTTGTCCTCCATTCGCTGGCCATCGTCACTACCTTGTGTAGCAGCGACGGAGGTAGTATCGAGTTCATCCCCGGTACGCTTGCGGGCGGGACTGGACGGCGCAGATGGAGGAAGGGACAAGAAACGAGATCCAAGAACAGGTTCGTAGCGACGGATGACAGGTTCCGAGCAATACTTCCTGAGACGCGGAACAGGACGTGGTACGGGCGGCTTCTCCTCTGGCTTCGGGCGAAACCTTTTGGGCAATAGAAGCTGAGGGTCCTGCGGGCCCGTGATGATATCGTTGTAATACCAGAGACCGGAGGGCATTTTGACGAGCGAGAGAATACGATACGCCCACATGATACCATCGCGTAAAGTCTGTTGGAGAGAAAATAATTTGTTAGTCGTGTTAAGAATCATTATAGCAAAGGCCATACCAAATTGCGCCTTTCCATACGCTTCCTGAACTGCTGATGGGTCTCCGTGGGACGCATCTCCTCTGGGAACTCCCGCTCAAAGGCAGCCTGTACGTTATCCCTGAATTTGTCGACGTCGCCGTTGCTGTGGTGGACACCAACGTAATGACGCGCCCAACGGTCACAGAAGTCCAGGATGTCCTGTCGGTCGCGCCAGATCTGGGTTAGAGGGTGTGAGACGCGTTTTGAAAGAGAGAGTTAAGAAAACTCACAGCGGGAGGCCGCGGCAGAGCGAAGAGGGTCTGCTGGTACTTAGTTTCCTGTGATAGAAGGTGAGACGCGGTGTCGACGCGTCAAGATGAGAAACACTTACCGAAGGCGGCAACGGAAGAGTGAAGAGGGTTTGGTCGAGCATGGAGGTGAGTGAATGGGGTCAAAGACGCGTCAAGATTTTGCGAGGAGTTCGTGGTTGTTGTCCAAGGAGTTTGGGGTATGGAATTCCGAGAGAGCGCGTTTTTGTGGACGGCAGGGCGGCGCAGACATCCCGAAACTCAGCTGTTTGAGCAGACATCCGGCTAGCTATGCCATATGCAGCCGGCGTACGGCTAGGGCGATATCGTCGAGGATGGGACGAGTAAGCTGTCAAGGAGCGAGGTTCGGCACCTCAAGATCGTCGTTGCTGTCTCGAATTGGCGACACACAGGCAGGATAAGGGGAATGGTGTTCTATTTGAAAAGCGGTGTCGTCCCCCCGCCTAAGCCTCTCCGCGAGTCTGGTAAAGTAAAGTATGCTTCGCCATACGAGATTTGAACTCCTTGCTCTGGATGGCGTTCAGCAGATCCTGAACGTAGATCCATATCTCGCGAAAACGGTCATAAATTTCGTTAGCATCTCTGTAATAAGTGGTCTCCATGCCGCCCTCAATGCGAATCTGTCCCCTCAGAGTATCCATTGTCTGTAGCCGATCCGCATAAAATTGCTCCTTCTCGACGAGTAATTCGAGGCCGTCTTCATAGGTGCGCCGTTCAATGGACCTTGCGAGACGGGCAGCGTAACCGCAAAGAGAGTTCTTCGACTCAGCGCGAAGATCTCCGTCCATGACACGCATGCGCTGTAGAATCCTGTTCATGGCCTTTTCGTCCAGGACAGTGCTGTAGAAAGCGAAGGTAAGGAGGGTTCCATGACAACGGCGGCGAAGAAACTTGCACAGAGGACGACGAGGAGTCAACTGGCTTGGGCTTTCGACGTTTGATATCTGCAGCCTGCGCCTTTTTGTCGTAATTGTCCTTGGCCCGCTGCCGTTCGTAGTCGCGATGCCTTTAAGAAGTCAACAGTAAATAAATAGCAGCATCGGGCTACACACCTGGCATAATAGCGACGGCCTTTGGCGCGATTGGCCTCACGTTTCTCTTCCTCTGTATGATACAACACCTTGCGGCCCATGTCGACGGCTGAAATCAAAAGAAACAGTGAAAATAAATCAACCAAGATCATTAAGCAGTAAGCAGACACATGCCTGTATTGGGAACGATGATGATAGGATGAGGGCAGGCTTTGAGGTGCGGGTGAATGTGGTCGATCGTGAAGGAAGGTAGGCTTTGCTTAAGGGATCTACCTTGGATTTCGAGTTGTACAAACTTTTTTCAAACTTTTATTATTCATGCAATGTGAGCACCCAAACGACGCCGTCATCTGTTGAAAATAGGGACGGCAGATTCATTTCCAATTTATTCGAGAGCGCAGATGTAGGTAGAGGACGAGAAATAAATTTCCTTTGTTTCCACCGGTTATTGGTGTCTACGAACTTTATACTAACCAATTGAGTTTCTCATCTCGAGATTTCGAAGATGCGGAGAGAGTTGTAGAGTGCTGTATCACGACGCTGTTCCCGTTGAGACCTATTGTTTCCGGTCAGCGTGAATCGTATAACAGGAAAAACAAAATGTTGTCGCCAATAATTCGGGTATTGCAAGCCGGAGACCCGATGATGTCATGACACGAACTGGTTTGAATCTGATCCAAATCAGGCCGGATTGGGAATCCCAGGAACAAATCAGTCCGGATTGGGAATGGCAGGAAGCCTTGACGCGCTGCTTACCTTTGTTTGCTGCGCTTTCGTTGACGGATTCACTCTCGCTTTGTTGCCTCAACCCACGACGACCAGACGCGTTTTTTTAGGTCCAACAGAGCAAAATATCATATATGTCGTGAGCTGATCATCATCAGCTACATGTGGTCGTTAACGTTATTTCCAGGAACATCACTCACCCTGCGACCACGAGGAATCCCTTGATCCCACCACGCTTCTACAACCGAGGCTGGCTTAAGGGTGGCCGTTTAGCCTTGCTCGAAGCACATGTCGAGCCCTTCAAGGCATCGCGTCGAAAAGGACCCACGGCCGGCGCTGCCTACGTCGACACTGTCTTCACTAAAATGTGCGAGCAATTTCCCTGGACCCTGGAGCTCGACGAAGAGCCTAGCGAGAACACAGTACCGCCGAGTCCAGACCCGCTGCTGTCGGCCGACGAGCGCGCCTTGAAGGCGGCGCGTATGGATCGCCTTCGAACGGTACGCGACTCTATTTCATGTAGACTTTTCCTAGAATAACCACGGCATACAGGGCATTGGGAATTGGTTCGAACGTTCTTGGAGTAAAGCCACCCCCATTAGCAAGATGTCGAAGGAACAGGTCGCCAAGGACCCCATCGCCGCATTTCTCGCACGACTGGCGAATGTTGGACCCGAACGCAAGCGTGGACTTACCGCGATGCAGCTCTTCGGGAAACCCGAGTTCCAGAGCGAGGAAACGCGTCAGGAGTTCGATCGCCTCTTCACACAGACGGGTAAAAGCGCCAAAACCCAGCGCGTTAACGAAGTGAGGGACTTCCAAAGGATGAAGTGGGAGGATCTCCCGCAGGAGCAGCGAGATTTTTGGGAGGAAGAGTCGAAGAAAGATCGCGCCCTGGTCAAGGAAAAGAAGGAGGAGGCGAAACGGCCCCCCACGCTCCTCCCTCCTGCAGAAGCCCAAGCGTACGTTGGACTATGCTTAACCACCGTTTGTTACTGATGTCTTGACAGAGCGATGGACAATCTCGTCAACGTGATGCAGCCACTTCTTGATGGGATGGCCACCATGCTCGGCGGGAACTGTACCTTCTCTTTTAGCGGACCTGAACCGCGAAAGGGAGGACAAATCAACGTCTTGACGTAAGTTCTTCTTGTCTTAAGAAAATATCTCAGCTAATCGTTGTTAGTCTAAATGCAGGCAAGAATCTGGCGCCAGCACCCAAGGCATTTCACGACGCTGACGCTGAGCGAGGCAAGAGGCGTTTCAAGACCTTTGAGGCCGCTTTTGGAGAATTCTCCATGTCGTGTTTCAGTATGTGTTTTTGACGAAGATGTCACCGAGTTACTAAATGGTTTGACAGCTCTCGAGGATCAGCAGAAGCGAGCGATGCCGGGAAGCCTCATGCCAAGCACCCTCCCCTGGTTTGCCCGTCCTGGTCTCAAACATCCTTGGGATGCCGAGCCTGCGAATTCGCAGGGCGCTACCGACACTCCCACCCCCGCTACCGACACTCCTACCCCCTCAGGAGTAGCCGTGGTGACGGACGCGCCTCAATCAACTGTAGCAATCGCAGAGCCAGCACCGAAGCGCAAACGTGCACCCCGAGGATCTCAACCACGTAAACGCCGAGGTGGCAAGAAGACATCTGTCGATCGAACGGTGGATGAAGAGTCGGATGAAGAGGAGGAGCTAGCATCAAGTGCGCCGTCCACAGCGCCGACGCGACGCTCTGCGCGGATGAACGGGGAGGAACCCACGTCTGCGCTACAACCACTACCACCTGTCCCTCCTGTTCCAGCTCCTCAGCCTCCTTTGGGAAATGTCACGAACACGTTTATCGATCCACAGCTTCTTGAACCGACATCGGGTCCGAACGATTCACCCCTTGGCCCTACAATGGTGCCGAATTGTGGGCCTTCGAACTCCTTCAGACCTACGCAACGCGAGGAGTCTTTGCCGCCACCGCGGAACCTTGTTCCGCCCCTCCGCACACCGCCGCCCCCTGTGCTACAACCGCTTCAGTCCTCACCTCTACCGTCGCGTGTGCCGCGGTCTGTAGCGGTGTTAGAGTCGGAGGCGCCGCCATGGATGACAAGTGCACTCGAATTCCTGCGAGGGTTCGATCTTGGTGGCGATTGGACGGAGTTGATCAACACCTTCTTTCTTCTCGAGTTCGATCAGGAGTTTGCGGAGCGTCCCGCCCTTCCGACGCGTAGACTGCGCCCCAAGTGGACCTCGCTGTGGATTCAAAACGCTCGAAAGCCTTCAGCCCAGCTGAACTTACCGAAATCAGCGACTACTATGGCCGACGCTTTTTGGGCTTGGTGGGCGGCGCTCCAGCCGAAGGAGAGGGGCGTGACATACGAAATGGCGCCGTTTCGAGAATGTCATCGTTCTAAAGTGGCGGATTGGGAGGTTCTTCGGACAAGCGGCGTGAATGGGCTGTATAGCGTCATGGCGACGTTGGCGTGGTGGGGTGCGGCATGCGGTAACGATATTACCGCCAAAGCAGAGTGGACTGCGGCTGTGGTCGATTGTATTTGGGTGTTCGGACATTTCGTCGAGTAATTATCTTGGAGGCTATCATTTTCTTGCACTGCTGTATCTGTTTCTTGTGATTTCCTTGGACTTGTACTGTGCATCGTAGTCGTGTTTCTATTATATTATGTACGTAGCTATGTAATAGATGTTTCTAGATCATTTTACGTCGCGGGGTGCTTCAACTTCAAGTCAACTGCAACGAAGTAACGGCGTTTCGTCGCGGAGTGCTTTCAATGAACTAGAACTACAGCAGTTCGTGGAAACATGGCGCAGCGGGTTAACCGCGACCTGGGTAGTGGTTAACCCATGTGTGGTGTCTAGCTAACAGAAGCGTCCATTTAAATGGTCCCTTCGTTACTGCACTGCATTGATCATGAGGCGGGGGTATGCTATGAGAAAAAAATTCTAGCATATCAACGATCTGCGCAAATGGCCACCTTGGTTTTTCTTCCTCGGTTGGAATGATAATTGTTACTCGCCACATCGGGAGTTCAACTTGAAAAAAGATGCGCAGGAAGATCAAAAAAATCGCCGACTCCAGTAAGACTCGAACACTCGCCGTGGGCAAGCACAGCACAACGACTCAACAGCACCAAAGCAGCTGAGCTACCACCAGTTAGTTAGAGTGCAATCCTTACGCCACGGGTCAAGTTCAGACTCTGATTTTAGCTATAATTCTCTAGGCTCGTCCTCACAGTGGATACCGTTCACTACGGATGGCGGCACCCGCCATTCTCGAGACCAACCGAGGCCGCATCAAAGAACCGTTTCTCACGCTAGCGCAACGAGCGCTGTGGCCAGCAATCCCGATTTGGTATGGCGGGAATCAACCTGGATTGGGCAGTGAACCCTGGGGCGGCGGCCTCGTTTCTGGACCCCAGTCAATGCCAATGGATATCTTTTGTACCTCCCTAGGTCATAGAGGAATTTATAGCACAGTCTCACCTAGAAAGCGCAAGCGCCCGCTTCAGTGGCGTTTACCCGGGTCCGACCAACGGTATCCATTTTTCAATGCAGCATCCAGCGTTTTGAAAGGGAAATTCAGGAGAATTCTTATATCTACGTAGTCTAATACATGTATGAATGCTATACACCAATGGTGGGAGGAAGGCTGCCCGTATAGCGCGCTAGGCGCGCCCAATGGGCGCCCAACCCAGCGCTTCCAGTGCCGAAATGCCGAGAGTCCAGATTGGCCGCTCGGGGATTGCCGAAGACTCCCAAATACGTCGCGCGGCAATAGCCGAGTCCATATCCCAATCCGTGCTTTTGGAAAATAATGGGTGACGGTGAGATATATAATGGTAATGACTCAGACACCTGCTCTAGGGTTTCAGAGCACTGCTAGGGTTACTCTGACCTGAGTGCTTATAAGCAGTATTTTTGACAAGAGCCTTACTGCTTATAAGCACTGGTGAATAGGTACTTTTACAGCTAGGCCTGCCTCAAAATGGCCTCGACATCGGTTAGCGTCTTCCGGAGCGCTTCATGGAAAGGCTGCGACGAGCCTAATAGCTGCGCTAGCTGTTCGGTTGAGGTCGGGTCACCTGCAATGCGAGGCGTATTCGCTAATTTGTGCAGGGCCTCCAACGCGGATTGTAGAGAGAGGACCTCATCCAGAAGCCGACGACGTTCAGCGGATGACTGCTTGACATCCTTAAAGTAGTCATACAGCGTTTGACACGTCTGGATGAGGGATATGATAGATCCGGGGTCAAACGACATGGCGAGTGTGAGCGAGGGATGGTGGATCAGTGAAAAGGCCGTGCGGTTCTGGTGGTGGATGCGAGCACCCACAGTTTTTACTCCCATCAGTCACCACCCGACTTCGCCAAGCCACGACTCTTGATGATCTTCCGGCATAGTGATGGGTGCGAATCAGAGCATTCAAACAAGAGGGAATGACGCGTTGCGTAAGGACGTATCGAAGTGATAGAGTGAGAGGCCTCCGCCACGAATGTGTCACACAATGCGATATCGAAAAGTTTTTCCTTGCAGCAGCGCGCGACCTGGATGTCCTCCATTACCTAATAGTACTGCTCCCTATCCACGCACCATCTCTAGTCCCTGTCACAATCAAAAGTCATTTTAGACACGATCCGCGCAGTAGTTGTATGATCCCAAGCACGGTGACCCTCCAGCGCGTAGAACTTGCTCTGATCGTAGTCGAATATCTCCCCACGAAACGCGACTCGTCGTCTAGAATACCCAATGGTCCTGGATGGATGATTCTAGTACAAATAGTGTCTCTATACACGCGACGGGAGCGCCCTAATTCTCCACAAAGCCCTCAAGAGTATACGAAACGCTATTATGACGCCGCTATTGCATAGGTATTATCAGTTATCCTGCAGCTAAGATTCAAAGAAAAGAACACACACAGCAAGCGCATCAACGACATCCTGACAAAGGACCTTCATCGCTGCTAACCGCTCAAGAAGATCCAGCCTATCCCGAATTTCAGGCTCATCACCCTTGACACAGGCAATCCACGACGATGCGCATCCGCCGCCGAAAGCAAAGAGACCAACACACATATTGAGGAGAGTGACGGGCTCCAGTAACGACACAAGGCATCTGTACAACGACCAGTGTACATGTTACCGAGGCGGTGAGCACACCACGGCGGGGTCAACCTCGTCCTCAAAGAGGATCTTTACGACATCGAGAAAGGTCTCCTCAACGTCCTTGTCGGTCAACAAGCAGCCTGGCAGAGGGAGAGAAAGGCAGAGAGCCGTTTCGCATCAGTCCATGTCAAACATCAACGCTCTGGAATAGGACCAAAATCTATCCTCAGTCGCGTCACATAGATGGAGAGCGTTAGTAGGAACGCATACCTTTTGACGATTAATTCACATTTGCTTGAGAACGACATCGACAAGTGTGTCCGAATGCAGTATGGGTCGAATTGAAACGGGGAGTGAGATTTTTTAGGAGACGGTCCAGATCTTGGTAGATGGACGACGAGCACGTCGGCAAGCGTGCATCTTAGGAAGGGGACAACAAGGACATTGGGCAAAACAATGTAGAGGTCGTTCCTTCGCCAAGTCGACTTGGTAAATCCACGGTGGCCGGCTACTCGATGTCGGGGATGTTTGCTCCATGAATATGGGAGTTAGAAAAGCACTTTTTCATGTACATAGTCTCAGTAAATCGACGTCAATACGCGTAAGAAACGTACCCATAAGCCTCTTTTCTTTAATCGCGAGCGAGCATTCAACAGGCACACGTAACCTGGAACAGAAAGCTCGGCAAATGACTTTCAAAACGCGAAAGAAACGTACCGGTTGTTGCAGTTCGCCCAGGAGCTAGGAGTCGACGTATCGCGCTCCTCTCGGCGCAATCTCCATAGCTTCCGCCAAGAAGGTCATCAGAATTCAGCGACCAAAACAATTTTGCCGTATGCGCCTGGGGCTCAGGTGAGGATCCTATTATCGCTTCCATGTCTTAGCGCGCACGGTCGTCGCGGACTCGAATTTGAACTGGCAGCATCATGATGGTGGTAGAAAAGCAAGAGGTCGGATGCCCCGGCCCGGAGCTTTCACTTGAGACTGAACCCTCATGTTCAGCATATTTCTTTACCTCAATCTCTATCCGTTATACCAGCATATAATGTAGATTGTAAAGGCTTGTTTTATCTCCAGGTGCGCTTCTTCTTCCCAGGTGTAGGTGAAGTTTGTCTAACAACTGTAAAAAAAATTTCTTTCAGCAGGACTATAGTACTTACATACCTCAACTTGATTCCTGGCCCACATACAGCTCGTTCGTGTCTTTTGTTCTCATCGTAGCATCTAGTCGCTGATCAGCACACCAGAATCTTGACAGTTCAACATCGTCGCACTCAATTCCCTTTGATGATCTGCCAGTGAATGTTGAATCCTTGCCTATCAGCTGATCCGCGCTTTTGACATGGCTCCATCGTTGCTCGCCGCGTTCTCCGTGCTTGAATTGGTACTTGCCATTGGGCCTGACCTTATGCTGGCCAAAGACTATAAAACCATATCATCAACTCACTGCCCTCAGTATCAACTTCCCTACTCAGCATCATGTCTGCAACATTCCAGGATCTCAGTTACGCCGCAGCGGACGTCCAATACATCAGCTCGACCAACTCGAACTCTACAATCCTTGACAGCTTCTGCCATGCCATCTACACATTCATTTTCTTCACTGCCCTTTATCATACCGGCAAGTCCTCTGCCTCTACTTACTCACGTTGATCCCTGACCTTTCCCCCCCAGTCTCGACTCGGAATCTTAGTCGCCACTGGAAACGATTTAGCGCTGTGATCTCCCTATGGTGCAGCGAAACGATCGCTGTAGCCCTCGAGTGGAGATTCCTTATCGACTTTTTCATCGTTCATGGCGGATCATTGGAATCACAGTTCGTTTATTATCTATCTGGACCAACGCCAGGCGGTTTCTCAGGAGACGTACTTCGAGGGCTTGAAGTCCTCCTAGCTGATATGATTCTGGTGACTTCAATCTCTTGCTCATCAGCTTGGACTGAGTTCTCACTACTGCGTATAGATCTGGCGATGCTGGGTCTTGTACGGACGGAACTCTCAGTCTACTGCTGATATTTGAAACGAGAAAGTGTTATCCTTGGTCGAATACTTATCCTTCTCACACCGACTCGTAGCCAGCTGTGGATTCGTACTCTTCTTCTATCTCCCAACGACACAACCGCCAGCGCAAACCAAGTCAACTGGATATTGCTGTACTGCACAATCACCATGGTGACGAACAGCCTGTGCACGCTCTTAATCCTTCTCCGCATCATACGCGTATCAGGCATACGCGCAAGCCTCAGGACATATCGCGGCCTCATCGAGATCCTCGTAGAATCCGCCGTAATCTATTCCGCCATTTACATCACTCTCCTCGTCATATACGCCTACGAGGACTACTCCGATGTAGTCATCATGGGCATGCATGTGTATCCCCAGGTTGTCCTGCAGTGTTACTGTAAGTATTATCTGTTAACCCCCGGAACGACAGGGCATCACACCGATGTTGATCATTGCTCGTATGTGGAGTTATTGCGCTTTGCGCATCCAACTCGCGCGAGTGTAGGCACTATAAATATCGATCTGAAGAATACCAGGCGGGCGCCTCGAGACGAAGAGATGGATTCCGGCTCATGGGAGGCGCTGGTCTGCCGGAACAAGCGTCATGAGCTTTGAGCTTTCATTCCGTTCGGCTCAATGGAATCTGGTTAGGTTCTTGCATGTCTCGCCGTTAAGAAGTAGAACAAGTTGCTTTCTCGAATACAATAAGCCTTCTCTGGGTGCGACTATACGCTAGCCTCGCAGTAGACATGTCCATGAGTGCCCACCCGGGTGCACTCACATTCGTGGGGCGGGTCACTCGCGGCTCTGCGCCGGACACCCGCACTCGCGCCACACCCGGGTACTCTACCCGGGTGGGACACCCATTCGCGAGTGTCTCGCACACACGAGTGCGACGACACCCGGGTAGGGTGGCGGGTGTACACGGGTGCACTCGCCCATATTCATGCACGACGAGCATCCCCGGGCAATGGCACGGGGACAGTCAGTCGTACATGATGACTGAGTGGTGGGGGTGGGGGTAGTTGGGGTAGTGGTGGGTGTAGTGGGTGTAGTGGTGGGGGTAGTGGGGGTAGTGGTGGAGGTGCTGGTGGTGGTACTGGTGGTGGTGGTGGTGGTAGTGGTAGTCGTCGTCGTCGTCATGCGTCGCGTCGTCCTCTGCTGCTCTCATAGAGACAGCAGCAGCTGACCCGGCACAAAGCCGAGGCCAGAAATACGTCCGGGGGCCGCCTGACAATCGTCAGCGCGGCGGAGGCGACAATCGTCGCAGTCCGCGTAGTAGTAGTGGTGGGGAGAATGAAAGAGAACGACCCGATCAGATGCTTACGCGTCCTTTCGGATCTCGGCCCGATACGCCGGATCGAGTGATATTCACTCAGATGCATAGTTTGGGCTACACAACGGCCCGTTTGAGTTCAAATAAATTTGTAAATTCACTCTAAATATGTATCTACAAGTCGAGTGTTTACCCGGGTGTTTGGTGGCGAGTACTCACGGCCCAGAGCCAGACACTCGCACTCGAGTGCACACCCGCGCAAACACCCTACCCGGCACCGGCAAACACTCGACACCCGGGTGCTGAGTGCGAGTGCACCCGGGTACACCCTTAAACACCCGACACTCATGGACATGACTACCTTCTTTGAGGGCTAGACTAGCCAAAAGGCAGCAAGAGGGCGAGGAGCCTGCGCAAACAGCCTTAGGTGCACATCTGCTGAGAACATTCCTGAATCAGGAAGCGGACTATGTCATCCGAGTTGGGCTCGTCTGACGAACTCGATTTCAATCACAAATCTCATTCTCCATCCCGTGCTCCTTCCTATGTTGTTCCCGACGACGATGATACGAACGCCCGTGAGGACGTTCGCCGTCGTGCGGAACAGCCCGACTTTGCGGATGGCACCATCGCCACCCCTGAAGTCTTCTTGGAACACGCTCATGAGACCGGCGCCTCCGCTGGAGAACTGGCTGACTATGTCGACCAGGTCGAGCAAATCATTAACGCTCGAAAGGAGCATCACCACAAATCTCCTCCACCCAATCCAGATGCAGCAGTGCAGCAAGCTAAGCAAGAAGCTGAGCGTAAGCGCGCTGTTGAGGAGGCGGCATGGGCAGCACTCTATGACCGCCTCGCTTCCGCTAGACAGCAAGCGCCCGCCTCCGGTTCAGATCCTATTCCTGAACCGGTATCGGCTGCGCTGCTCTCTAAGCTCCTCGGAGCGGAGCCTACTCCGTCGGGCATCTCTGCCTCGGTCCTCTCTTCCGCTCCGCATCTCGCACAGTTGGCCTCACCAACCAACCTCTCTCCCCATCTCCAAGAGACTCAGCGTCTCCGCCGACTCTTTACCAATGACAAGGATGTCGACGCCATCA
>QLPD01002107.1:0-18529 GCA_003314085.1 Hymenopellis raphanipes
TGCAGTCGCAGCGAAGATGAATAGTCCATCTGCACGAAGTGAAAGTTGTGTGCGCTCGTTGGCGTCTACTTCCGGGAGCTGCTCGGCGAGAAATTTCGCAATATCGGCCTGAACGCCGACCTTTGGAACGTCGTGCAGACGAATCAGGTCTGTTGGAAGTTGCTTGGAGTCGAAGAGCTTTACGATTTCGGGCTCTATCCGACTTGTAACCAGAAACTTGATTCTCGTCAAGCTCTTGTCCGCAACGACGGGAAGCAAGTTCTTCAAGAATTCCACGCCGTTATTGCTCTCGTCAAGAGCATCGATAATAACCACTGGTGTGGGTAAACCATCCCGTCTAGGAAGCGAAGCGGACCACGGCGCGACAAGGAGCTTGTCGATCTGCTCACTGATCCGAGCTTCGGCGAGGACGGAGTCTCCTTGTAGGATGGGTACAAGCTCACTCGCATACGAACGGAATAGTTCCGCGAGGTGACGGCTGATTGTCGGCACAATGAGATGAGAATCCTTACTGTCGAGCTGGTGGGAGCAGAAGAAGGAGACGAGGGGCTTGTTTTCCGCCCACAAGCGCTCACAGATGGTATACGCAATGGTAGTTTTGCCTGTTCCCGCAAGGCCAGTGAGCCAGAACACAGACGGGGCGTCGGCGTCATCGGCTCGAGCCCAAGCCATGATCTTGTCGAGGATCTCGACTCGTGTGCCCGACGTACATGGACCGCGCGAAAGGGTGTCGGTCTTGATGGCGGCACGGAACGACGCGTGGAGCGAATGGCGTAAATCACGAATGACCACCACCTACAACGCGGTCGTTATGAAGTGAGGGCATCGAGGATGAAAACATACATTGAGGATATCCTGCACATTCCGTTCGATCTCCAGACCAACCTCAAGCTACAATTCGGATTATGAGCAAACCGGTGTTTGGAAGTAAACATTTCACCCACCTGGAACACGTTCAAGATCTCCATTGCCTGCTGATACGCGGCAACAAGCTTCCCAGCATCGACAGAATTTTCAGCTAGTCTCACAGTGAATCCGCGAGCTTGTAGGTCTTCGATCTCTTTGACAATATTCTTCAAATCACTGCAAATCATCAACAGCTGAGCCGACAGGGTTCACTCGCACATACCTCGCCAATTTTTCCATTCTCTGTCGCGAGGCGTTCGTGGTGCGTAGCCACTCCAACCTCCTTGCAACCAGCGATGCGAAGGCATCGATACTCTTTATTAGCCTTTCCATTTCTTCTTTATTAGCAGCCGTTTTCTGAATAAAGACTAAGACACCAATCGAGACTCGGGAAGTAATAAACGTACCTGGTAAGCATCGATGCATGCAAGAAACCCACCAACAGCGGATTTCAGCGGTATGAATACGTCTGAAGCCTCTTTCACGACCTTCAAGACCTCCTGCAATCCATGTAGTGAGGCTATAGACACATTCAGAGATGTTCAGATGTTGCAAGGATGGGACGAGCCTGATGCTGTAGTTTTCGACACCTTTAACGTCTGAAAAGGGAGGCGAAGGGAGAATCGTTTCTTCGAGGGCCGAGGCGGCATATCGTGGTATCAGGTGAAGAAACTGCGAAGGGCTATATCATGGTATCAGTTGAAAGGGCTGTGAAGGATCAATTTCCGTCAACGTGATCGTCAAAGCTTTCGGAACCAGGTAGACGCAAATAGCCCATCATTGTCCATTCATAGCTGCTTCACAGAGCGGTACTGGAACGGTCGAGCACAAGGAAGCAACCCTTCATATTCAAGGATTTAACTATACACATCGACTTGACACCACAAGAGTGTTCGTAGAGACGAGAGGCAGTTGGGCTTGTGTCGCGTCGATTTTGTCGACCTCGACTGACTGCAAGGCAGCCCGCCACCCTGCGCGGATAACCGTCCAGACGGGAGTTTGAGATGTCAATCTTGACAAGTTGACTATTGAAGCGGAGTGCGGACACTGTCAGAGAATGTCGAAAGACACGAAAAGACATGCAGCTGGAAGCGGCCTATACATGGCGCCGCCAACGAGAGTGGTTTGGAGTGTAACGTGTAACGTTGAAGGAAGAAGAAGGGAAAGCTTCGATCAGTTTGGAAATGACGCGCCGATCATCTTCCTCCTGACCATGATGAGTCCATGACCACAACGACGGCAAGCGTCTACTTGCAGCGAAGAGCCTGGGGACCGCCCATGGCAACGCTTGGGCAAAGTGTGAGTGTTCAGTCTATCAATATTCTTATTTAAATTTCCCCAGACTAGCAACAGCACCACTGCGCAAAATGCTTTTACTCCGCCCAACAACCAACTTTTGAGTTAATTCCAATCATTCCTTACTCTGTATCATTCTGATTTTCAACACGCTTCAGCTTGGGACTTGGATATTGTCAAAGATCGCGTCTTGCATGGCGTACCCATCACGGATATGGTTGTGGACATCGGCCATGGTATGGTTGTGAAATATGGGCATCGGGTGCGCTCAGAAGAAGCCCGAGCCATTGAAACTGTCGCGACAAAGACAAGCGGGGTCCCCGTTCCCAAGGTATACAGCGTAATCCGCGATCACGACACAAACGTTACCTACATCGTGTAGGAGAAACTCAAGGGCACCCCTCTTGTGGATCGACTTCCGACACTCTCTGAGTTCGAGTTCAACATCATCTCTGACGAGCTCCGTGATATTCTGCGCGCTCTCTCCTCCCTGGATACCGCTGGTCCTATGGGGACGTTTGGCCACAACCATTACAACTTCGTGTTTCATCGCTTTTCCGCGTACGGCGACTGGATCACTCCAACCACGAAGGAATTTGTTGAGTTGCTCCCAAAACTTCTTGCGGATTCCCAAGCTTCCCAATCATCGTTTAGTGTTGCTGATGGAAGTAGTGGCGAACCGTACGACTTCGGGCGCAACCCCACATCACGTTAAACGTTTACTCGCTGCGGCGAAGAGCTTGAGGACCGCGAATGGCAGCACCACCGCCTACATCAAAAGCCGTCTAATTCCTCCTTTCGTTGCCTTCAATCTGTTGGTATGTCTGGCTTGACTGCTTGGATAGAGCACCTTGAACAGGCCTCCATGTAGTTCACATTGCCACCATGACGGACACCCCGCCCCCAATCCAGGAGCATGTACCGCCAAGAGGAAGCCGACTTTTCGCCATTCACAACACTTCCCTCCCCCCCTCGTCGTTGTCACGACTTTCCACCTAGCGTACCGTTGATGTGAAAAATTGAAGCGTGGTCAGCAGGCTGATTGAGCCTGCCCGTCCGCACCCATACCAGAAAACTCGCTTGGACTCTCGCTTCCATTCCACCCATCCGAAACGTGCTCTTTCTCACTGTCTACAGTCCTAGTCCTATTCCCATTCCCGGACCAAGGTTATCTCTTCATCGTCCCACTCTCTCTCGCCTTCCAACTCTCTTTGACGCCATGGCTTAGCTCCTGCGTACCCTCAAAGGCAACATCCTGCCAGAACTCGTCTCAGTCACCTACGGTGTCTCCCAGATCCGAAATTAATCCCAGACTTTAATCCTCCGTCCGACAACACGCAGTCCGACGATACACGCATTGACGCCTTCGCTCCGTGACCGGAAAACAAAAATACGCCAATCTCACATCCTTTGACGGCGATCTACCTCCTAGCCAGAGCGCGTTGCTACTGCTCCGACTCTCACACACTTGACGGCTCTCTATGTCAGTTGCCGCCGACAACATAAACGCTCTGACATCGCCGCGAGATGCGCTGGTCCAAGTGGCATTGGTTGAGCGAGTAAAACGATTCAGGTCGTGAGGAGATTATGGAGCGCAGGTTTGGACGGGTTTCGTGCTCCTGTTCAGCATGACTACGAGGGAAGATAGAAGAGGACGTTATGTTGAAGACGAGTTGGGGTCTAAGGTGAGGAGGGCGAAGGCGCGGAATAACCATTCCCTACTGATATCGCAGCTTGGTGGTTTGAATGAAGTTACCCTCTCGTGTGTTAATATTGTTGCAAATATTTAAACTCGACACCACTGCCACCAGCCGCTCCAGACTGTACATTCCCCAGACTAAAATCTGGATATCTATGACACCCGCGCCCAAGCTACAACGGGTTCGAACACAGACAAGACATATTGCATGAGAATAAGAAAGTAAATACACCTGTATGTCCAGCGTATGGGACTAGGTGAACAGGACAATTTCGACCATGCAAATGAATAGCGTGGAATAAAATTGAGGGAGAGACATAAGAGAAAGAAAGATTAAATTGTCATACCGCTACGCCAGGCCCTAGACGTGGTCGATTCGGAGAGGTACTCGAAAGGAAGGAGCACCATTGTGGCTCTTTCATCGTCGGTATTGGTCTCGTCTTCATCTGGGAGAGAGCATCAGTCTGAAAAGGTGAAATAAACTTCATGCGACAATGTTGAAGTGAAGAAGAACGTACCTCACTGTCGGAGTCGTCGTTTGATAAACAGCAGCTACGCGGAGAACCTTCCTAGCCTGTTCTGTGATCTGTATTTCAAAGAACGATTCTGAGCGATTGAAGAGACGCTTAAAGAGGTACAGCATAGAAGGCGGTAGACGCGTCATATCGCTGTCGGACGAGTCACAACCATTTCACTGTATTGAACTGGGTTTAACAGGGCGAGGGATGGAGGGGGGAGGATGAACCATGGGGGGTTGACGGGGATGAACTCTCGGTGAAATGAATGTACATAACACTCGCAGTGTCAGCGGGTTTGGGCAGTTGCCCATATGATGCAGCCCGCCATCTTCGCAGACCTTCGCCCGTATTACACAACGCGTCGGCCTATTTTCCTAGGGGCGCCATGACTGCAGTGTTGAGAGACAAGTGGCGAGAAGTCAGAGTACACTGGGAAGTTGACATACTCCCACGGCAGCATCAAGTCGGTGAAAATAGGGCAATGACTACCGCGGGAAGTCAACCAAGTGTCCTCTCCGCCCACTTCTTCAATCATCTACCCCGGTGCGTTGGGAATCAGCTCTCCCCCGAGTGCGTGCCTCCGTAGTCTGCTCCCCACAAGCACACCTGATATCTACACGGACAGCAGCCCCTTCCGAGCGCACTTCTTCAACCTGCTCCCGCTCAGGAGAGCCTCTTATCCTGCTCTCCTCAGACGCTTTTAAGACGTGTCGGACAGGCCACACCAGTAACATCGCCGGCGACAACAAGACCACGTTCAAATCAACTAGGAGTGCAATGACTAGGGGAACGAACAAGTGCGGTATGAAGGAAGGAGAGACGAGAAGAGGAACGAAGAGACGAAAGAGGAATTTCCTCGCCTTTCCTCGTGTTTGCAATGGCAATCTTCACCATCCATATGTCCGAATTGAGAGGTGAGACCAAAAGGTGTGACATCGGGTGATAGTAAGTTCATTTAGAAACCTAGTCAATGTAATAACGCGAACCAAGTCGTGGCCAAAAATCGAGGTACCCATCTTGAAGCAGGCGCGAAGAAACCGAGTTAGGCGGCTCTGAGGTGGCTGAAGTCTCGTCACATTCAAGACGATCTGGGAGGGTCGGCGAATTCCTAGTGAAATAGACTTATTAACAAAATGGGTGGTAGACTGACTTTTTTCCAGGAAGAAAGCGGCCGCGGCCGGATCACCACAAGCCAAAGACATTGCAGTATCCATGACAAAATGGTTGAAGGCTCGACCACCGGCTTTGGTGGCTCTGGAGATCCCGACAGTAGTAGACTCATTGATAATGCTAGTGCGCAGTGGACGAAAGTATGTTATGGTCGAGTTTGAGTAGACAAGTGAATCGAGTGAGAGGTGATAGGGAATCAGATCTCCACAGTTCATATGTGAGACGAGGGCGCGCAAGATCAGCCGGCAAGCCGCCTCATCAAGTCGCGAAATAACGTTCAAGATATCGCGGTTCGATCTTCTTGACAGAAAAGCTGGTCCGGCGAGGACAGCAAATGATGCCTGATCCTCGTTTTTCCAACCTCAAAGACTGGGATTTGACACTGAATCCAGATGAAGGTTTGTTGATATGAACTATAAGCATACATGAGTTGGGAGAGAAGATCGCGGAAATGAAACCTGACCAAGGTTTCTTAAGATTTGACGCACATTTGTACGTTCAAGCTCGAATAAATCGGCTGCAACGAAGTCTACAGAAAAAGTCGATTAAATGTGGTACAAAAAAGGCTACGGACGACGTACAGTGGAGGTCTGAGGAGAACGCGGTGCAATTTAAGACGCCTCGAACGGTAAGTCCAATTGCACAGTGGCGAGAAATGGACCATCAAAACGTCGGATTGTGAACGCCGACCTGCGAGGTAAGATCGTGAGCGAAATGTTGAAGCCAAGCGAGGATACGTGGACCTTTAGATTCACGCGCACCTCAAACATTCTTTGGTTGTTGTCGGAGAAAAGTTTATCGTGAGGCGAGTGTAACAAGTTCAGGTGATAGACTGGATAAAGGAGCCATGTTTGTGAGTATGGATTCTTCGTGCAGGTCTTCGCGGCCATTCCGATGTCGTGGGTAGTCATCTTCGTGATGCATGGTCAGGTGAATAGAGATATACAAGAGCGTTGAAAGGCACGTACCGTGTAGCCCAAACGAAGCTTCAGACTGCTAACGGAAGGTAAGTGCATGACAAGCAATCCGGAGAGCGTTAACAATACCCCCCTAATCGAGAGTCCCGTGCTCAACAATAATAAAATAGTGGAAGATGCTCCGCTGAGTCGTCCTGAAGCGTGCCAGAGCTGCCGATTCCCAAGTGGAATCCCAGGACGAGAACTTGTCAGCAATTAAATAGCCCAAAAAGTGCTCCACTGATGGTGGTTAGAGGCAGAGAGAGAATATGATTGATGGTGGTGGTAGGAAGGAAACCGAAGCGTTCAGGTCACGATCGCTCCTTCGTCTGATACCACGACATGCCGTCGTCGCCATTTCCACAATGCCGCGATAGCAGCACCTTGAACGGAGGATATCGCGAGAATGGCTAGCAAGGTCGCTGTATGTTTTTGAAGGCCAGGCCGGCAATCAAGTCGAGGTCATCAAGGATGCGTGCTCACCCATATTATACGGTGAGCATTATTTACTACGTTCTTGCGTATTTTTCATGAGACTCACATTTCATTGCAGAGCTCGATCTCTTCGCGCCGCCGGATCTACCACCTTTGTCGCTAGTTAGTGCTCAAAGGGGATCCTGTTTATCACTACCATTTCGCCTGCACCGTCAGCCTCCCGGTCACGTCGATGACCCATACAGAGAAAGCGGCGAAACCACCACCATCACTTATAGGGAACTCGTTACTCTATGAGCCTGGTATGCACTCTGTGAAGGAGAAGGACAGCTGGCATCATGGATCGCTTTTATTATCACCATCATTCCAATTCCTCGTCGCGTCAACACAACAGGCGGATGTTCACCCTCAGTTTCCACACCATGCGGTCGTCCACGGGTCATCGTAGTCTCGATATGATGAGCATAATCGTGTGCCGACACGGTTCGAGTCGGAGCGGCTAAGCTCGATTAAGGTGGTGCTGCAACGGTTGTTGCGTCGACGCTCGCAATTGCCAAGTTAAAGCTGCCTGTCAATTTGGTGACCGTCACACCTTTGACGGAGAACATGCCAGGTGTAAGCGCGATTTTCCTTAACATTCATCGATTTTAATCATCCATGTAGCCGAGCGCCACCAAGCCTGGTGATATCATTTATGCCATGAACGGCCAGTCTATTGAAATTGACAATACCGACGCGGAAGGCCGTCTAGTCCTCGCCGACGCCATATACTACGCGTCTACCGTACGCTACTCGATTGTTTAAGAAGGTGGATAGTTGACATTGGTAGACTTTCGCGGTATACATGGATGTCCTGACTTGAACACCGGAAGATCAAGGAGTATAGACTCATAATGCTGATAGTAAGCGGTGTACCAAGAATCTTAAAGTACTGGTAGGTAAAGGTGCTTCAGAACACAACCGTGAGAGCTTCGAGCACACTTGCATCGTCATGAATATTTAGGCCTAGGGCCGTCGCGACACATTCTGCATTATAACGGACGATGGTGGGTGCCGGTGATTGCCTTGCATTGATGGAGGGACCTTCGGCGGTGGATTCGAATCCTCGTTTCGTTCCTCGTACATACTCGCATTTATGCCAGTCTGCACCAACATGAGAGTTCTCGAATGAGAGTGTGCAATATCCCGTATCATCATGGCAGTCTCCGGTGTAAGGAGCGAAGGGTACCACTCAGGAGAAAGCCACATAAGTCGAAGTAAATCGCCGTGCGACCGAATCCAACCCTCAGAATCGACATGCCACGACGGAGGATCCTCAGTATTGTGCCACACCCGAACCGATGTGTCATCCGAGCCAGAGACAATACGTGTCCCGTCGGGTGAAAATGCCACAGAACAGACTTCACCGGTATGTCCGCGAAGTACTCTTACTGGACCCGTTGTCAAGTCCCAGACTCGAACGGTCTTATCTCGCAGCCCAACCACAATTTGGGAACATTCAACCCTTGGAGAAAAGGCAACAGAATGGACAACGGAGCCCAAACAAATGTCCTTCAAACGCTCGCCGGTCTCTGCATCCCATACAATGACAGAGTTGTCCCAAGACCCGGAGACAATTTGCTTGCCATCAACAGAAACCGCTACAGATGTTACGCCGCGTGTGTGGCCTGTGAGCCCTTTTACGATCTCTCCGTTCCTCGTATCCCAGGTCCGAATGGAACTGTCCTGAGACCCGGAGACAAGTTGGAAGCCATCGGGGAAGAAAGCAACAGATGTGATAGAATCTGTGTGGCCTTTGAGATTTTGAAGGTGCTCTCCCGTCATCGAATCCCAGATGACCAAGGATCCGCTGGGTGAGCCAAGTATAAGGCGAGTACTGTCGGGAGAAAATGACAGGCATGTCACTTCCTCATGGATGGACTCTGTCAACAGCTTCTCTGATACCGTGTCCCAAATGAGAACACTGATCCGATTCCGCTGACCGCCATATTTCGCTTTTGGTGCAGAACATGCTCTTGTACCATCACTAGAAAGTGCTAGGCTAGGCGACTCGAAGGAACGAGCAGAGTAATCAAACTCTTTGAGATGCCGACCTGTTGTCGATCCCATATCTGAATAGTTGCGTCCGAAGATGATGAGATGATCCGTTCGCCATCCAATGAAAATGAAACCCATTGGACTGGGCACGTGTGGCCTTTGAGCTTCTGCGACGGTCGTTTGTTCACCATCATATTCCAAACATGAATATGATTGTCACCTGCTGTGAATACGATGCGAGTCCCATCATGGGAGAGCTGGACAGAGAGGCAATTGTCAGCATGACCGGCGAGGTCACTTATCAACTCCTCCTTCATGACATCCCAAACTTGAATCGACAAGGTACTCCCAGCTGATCTCGAAACAAGCTTCTGCCCATCAAGAGAAAATGCAAGAGGCATGTCAGAAGAGGAGAACATTAAATGCTTCAATGCATCACCGGTAGACGCATCCCAGATCAGTACTGTCAACGGCCCGCGTGAAGCAGATACAATCTGCGAACCGCATGAGGAGAACGCAACACAAAAGACTGCATGAGTGTGGCCAGTGAGCTCTCTCACTTGCTGTCCCGTTTTTACATCCCAAATCCGCACAGATTCGTCGTATGAGCCTGAGACTACCTGCGTGTCGTCATGTGAAAACGCCACTGAAAGGACGCACTGCCTATGGCCGGCCAATCGCTGAAGCTGGTCACCGACTTGTCGTTCTCGTGCCCATATGCGTACAGACTTGTCATCGGAACTGGAGACAACGTATCGAGTATCATGAGAAAACGCTACGGCTGTGATACGCTCAGTGTGTCCCACTAGTTTTCTCAAGTGTTTGCCAGTTGACACATCCCAAATACAGATGGACATATCTGCAGAAGCGGCAACAATGTATGCACCATCACTGGAAAAAGACACAGATGTAATCCAATTAGAATCATGGCTTTTCAGCTCCTGCAGTAGTTCACCGGTGGTAGAATCCCAGATGGCAACAGAGTGCCAGCTGGAAGCGACCTTCAAGTCATCAGGTGAAAAGGCAACACTCCATGCAAAGGTTGGAATGGTAAGGAGTGATGCAGCGTCAACAGACACAGGCAAGAACAAAGGCAGCCAGCTAAAGCAAGGTTTCCATATCTTGGAGATCGGTGCTGAGGTGCTCCATGTACTGAGGGAAGAGATATAGAGGTGGGGAGTCGATTGGGAGGCAGGACTTCCTGTGAATGATGTGGCGAAGTTAGCAGCATCCTCGACCAACGCAGACAGGTCACTTTCAGCTTTTTTCATAGTGGATATTAGATGGCTTCGGCGAACAATTGGAAGGGGAACGAACCTTCAAGTTTCAGCCACCTACGGGCGCGTTGGAGGAGAGGAAAACAAAGTGATTTAGATCGAAGAAGATTCATGGCCTCCAGCCAAAATAAGAAGACATTTGTCAAGAAGGCCATCAGGCCCTCGTGCAAGGATGACCTGTCAGTATGGCCCGCCGCGAGTAAATGCTCAGCCCAATGGCAGGCTGCGTATCGGAGGACTGGGCTTATATGTGCCTGAACAAGGTCACGAAGATTGGCAACCTCGCAATCGAGTAAGGAAGAGGATGGGAGACGGCAAATGTTAAAGCGCAGCTCAGATCCCATGATTCGGAAACAGCAGTGGGCGAGTCGGGCGTCGAAGACAGGCTTGTCACAAAACACTTGAAGTTCTCGGGATTTCTCCCTTGTGAACGATAGGGGAGCTGGAAATCGCGATCTCTGAGCATCGAGAATAAATTCGGGAAATGATGCATGATAGCATGATACAAGATGATCTAGCGGTGACACGTAGAGCACGGAATGGAGGGAATCAATGCATGTCGTCGTGGTGCCTTCATCCAGAGAGAGGAGTTGAGCAATGAGTGCGACAGAGATGAGCTCCCGGGAGCACACAACGGCATGGAGAATATCAAGACGGGCACGAAGGAAATCTTCATCAGCCTCGTCAAAGGCATCACAGAGGACCTGCTCGTAAAGCTGGTCGAGGAATAGAGTACTACCAACAGCTCCTCCAGGTTTCAACAGCTTCTTCAACTTTGTCTGCTGCTCATCCTGCGATAGCGTACGATGCGGAGGTGATATGAACCTGACCGCAGTTGCAGCCCATATGAACAGCCCACCTGCTCGACGTGTGAGTTGTGCGAACTCGTCGGTATCCCGCAGCCTAGGAAGCTTCTCGGCGAGGTATTTGGCCATATCGCCTTGCACATCAATTAATGGTACATCGTGCAGACGATAAATCATGTCTGCCGGTAGTTGGAAGGAATGGCAAAGCTCTATAATCTCGGGTTGGGCGCGGCTTGTAACGAGAAACTTGATTCCCGTCAAGCTCTTGTCTCCCACAACACGAAGTAGGTTCCCCAAAAACTCCACACCGTCGTCGCTTTCGTCCAGAGCATCGATGACGACCACTGGCACTAGTAAACCATCGCGTCCGGGAAGCGACGCGGACCATGGTGCGACAAGGAGGTCGTTGATCTGGCGCACGAGCTGAGCTTCCACCAGAGATGATCTACCTCGTAGTACGGGAACAAGCTCAGTCGCATACGAACGGAATAACTCTGCAAGGTTTCGACAAATTGTCGGAATAATGAGTCGTGAGTCTTTGCTGTCGAGCTGGCGGGAGCAGAAGAAGGACGCGAGGGGTTTGTTTTCGCTTTCCATACGCTCGCAAATGGTGTAAGCAATGGTGGTTTTGCCTGTTCCAGCAAGACCAGTGAGCCAGAAGACAGACGGACAGCCGGCGTCGTCGGCTCGAGCCCAAGCCATGATCTTGTCGAGGATCTCGACTCGAGTGCCCAGTGTGCAAGGACCGCGCGAAAGGGTGTCGGTCCTGATGGCGGCACAGAACGACGCTTGGCGCGAACGGGGTAAATCACGAATGACCACCTCCTACGACGCGGTCAGTAGGAAAGTGCGACGCCAAGGACCATGACATACTTTGAGAATATCCTGTACATTCCGTTCGATCTCGAGACCGACTTCGAGCTACAATTCGGATCATGAGCAAACCGGTGCTTGGAGGTAATCGTTTTATGCACCTGGAACGCGTGTAAGATCTCCATTACCTGCTGATACGCGGCAACAAGCTTCCCGGCATCAACAGAATTTTCAGCTACTCTCCTAACCGGTCCGTGGCCTTGCAGCTCTTCGATGCCTTTGACAATATTCGCCAAATCACTGCAGATTATCAACATCTCTAATTTCAACCGCGTTCACGCGCACATACCTTGTGAGTTTCTCCATTCTCTGATGCGCGTCGTCTGTCGTGCGCATCCATTCCAACCTCCTTTCGACCAGCAATACAAGGCCATGAATACTTTCAATTACTCTTTTCATTTCCTCCAGATTGGAAACAGTTGTCTGCATAAAGAGTAAGACAACAATCGAAGCTCGACAAACAAAAGGTGTACCTGCCAGGCATCAACACAGGCAAGGAACCCGCCAACCGCGGACTTGAGTGGGACAAAGACGTCCGAAGCCTCTTTCACAACCTTCAAGACCTCGTGCAATCCATGTAGTGAGGTCGATAGTAACACTGTAGACACGCGTTCAAATTTGAATATCGCGAGAATTGTACTAACCTGAAGCTGTAGTCTTGCCCGTCTTGGAAGGATTTTCGCCCCCCACGGAGGCATTCCTTACAGCAGTCTCGCTGGTGGTAACGTCGGTAGGATCCGGAGCATGGGACGCAGCAGCAGGAACAACTTCGCTGTTCGCGGAGACATTCCTTACCACAGCACTACTTTCAACGTTGCTGGCGGTAACACTGGTAGGATTCGGAACACGGGGAGGAATAAGTTCGATGTTTGAGGAGTCGACAGCGGTGCTAATTACTATGCTGGTAGGATCCGACATCTGGGAGGCCTCAAGAGGACGTTCGTGGGTTGCGGAGTCGGGATTCCTTGCTCCAGCAGTGCTACGTTCAGCATTGCTGGGCTTCTTCTTGCCATGAACCACACGCCGAAGTCGAAGTTTCATCTTGGATTGAAAGGGATGTCGTGGTATCAAATGAAGTGCTGAGAAAAATGAAAACACCGGCGGCAACATCACTCCGTGCTGCCTGCCATGATGGAACCTCGGGTCGACACAAATAGCCTATGGTAAAGACCTCCGAAAAGAGTGCGTCCAGTGTTTAGTTAGCGGCGACGAGACGAGACGCGCAATGACAGAAAAGGAGAGCAAAGTGGAAGCCCTCCGCCGTAATGCCGCATGGATTGTATCCCCATTATGAGAGTGACCGCATACTCGGGAGCATTCGAGCTTTGAAATGAGACACTCAGACATACCGAGCCAGGTGGAAGGTCAGATGGGAACTTACCTCGAACTCGAGGGTACTGTATCTCCTAACGATCCTCTCGACGTTGGCCTTACGTATAAGTCGCTGGAGTGGGGCAGCGGGGTTCATCTCGCGCGTTTACATTATTAACCCACGCCGGCCAAGAAGACACCGGGCCAGTCGTCGGTTGCTTTCAAGCTAATCTATTGATTTATAGACCGCTCCGAGTGGCTACTCTAGGAGATCTCTGCATTAGACTGGACGACGAACTAGAAATCATCAAGATTCATACCTAGGGTCATTTGTCGGATCTGGATAGATGCCAGAAAAGCGTACACTTGCATATTCAACGTGTGCTCGAAATTCCCTCCACATGGAGTACTGTGCCATCCTTGATAACAACGATGGCACCCCGAGGTACTACGGATTCTGTGGGTCCTTCCCAGGTGACATAAGTTTGGATACGTACTTTGTGATGATCACTTACCTGAGCCTCTCTGCAAAGACCCGGGGAAGTACTGGGGATCAGTGCTAGGGTGGCGGAAGAAATGCCTGGCAGAGAAACTTACGGTAATTTACAAGGGGGGTGCCGGTCGGCCTGACTTTTTTACAGTAATTTACATGTAAATAATATGTCACGTGACTCTACGACGGCTCCAATTTTTCTCACGCGCCTTCGGCGCGCACTGGTACGCTTTCGGCCTCAGTGCCTGCCAATAAGACACTGTACATACTGGTTCAGCTAAGGCTTATACAACTTGTGTGTGTATTTGGACAACAAAGGATACTTAGTTTCAGATAACACTTAAGACATTGTCGGAGGGCCGGGTTTGGGCCGGGTCGCGGGTAGTGGCTGTGGCGCACACTCCAATGTCCGTGAACTGTTGCTTTTTAGCTGCTGAGATCCTTAACTCATCACCTGTGAGCACTGCTATAGATGCCACAGTCAGTGTGATGAATACTATGTTTTTGACGGCCGCAAAAACGTTGAGAACAGAGGCAGTCCTTGCCCCGAAGGGCGGGTGCACGTGACCCCATTTGGTAACTTACATCTGGCCACCCGCCGTTCGGCGCTTGTGTAATTTACATGTAAAATGACATCATATTTACAGTAAAAAATGTGTGTGGTAAAAAACAACGCCTTTCTTCCGCCACCCTAGGGCCCCGGCCCCGGATCACACAGTGTGGATGACGCGTAATCGCGTTGTAGGCACCTGACCGTAGAGCTCCGCAGGCGCTTGGGTAACGACGCGACTCCAAAGCGGCTGATCCAGGCGCCCAAGCTTGACAGCACCAAACGGCTTGTACGGAAAGCTACGAGGATACAGTATGACCTAGTGGTGGGCGTTGCTGTTGATGTCGTGGTGGTGCGATAGTCCTCGGCGCCAGTCCTCTTGTTTTCAACATGGCGACCGTGGTGGACGTAGCCAAAGAACATCAGAAAAATTTAAACAAGGAACGGCCCATATAGTACGCGGCTAGCGAGAAAAAAAAGGCTTGGAGAAGGGAGGAGGAAGGAGGAAAGATGAATGTACCAAGAAAGGAAATGACGCGCCGATCATCTTCTCCTGACCACCACGGCGAAGGGCTTGAGGAATTGGAATGGCACCACTACTGCCTACATCGAAATCTCCGTCTAATTTCTTATTTCGTTACCTTCAATCCGTCGATATAAAACGCCTCGACTGCCTGGATATAGCACCTTGAACGAACATCTACAAATTCATGACGCATGTACCGTGAAGAGGAAGCCGACTTTAAACGACGCCAGTCGCCATGAACAGTCCATCCCTTGTAGCCTCCTTGTCGTTGTCACGGCTTTCCCCCTTATGTGTAGAATTGCAGCGTGCTCAGCACGACGCCCAAGCTCATTGAGCCTGCCCGTCTGCCCCGATATCAGAAAAATACGCGCCGTCCCAGTCCCATTCCCATTCCCGGGCAATCTCATCTGGAGGTCATCTTTTAATCGTCCCACTCTCTCCCGTCTTCCAATTCTCTTTGCCGCCATAGCCCACCCCCTGCGTACCGTCATCCCGCCGGAGCTGTCGTCACCCCGTCCGTGTTTCCCAGAAAGAACTTCAGACTTTGATCAACGAGCAGTCCGACGAGAAACCCTCGCCCCGGTAAATATGTCAATCATGAAGTGCAGACCTGGATGGGTTTCGCGCTCACGACATCTGCGAATCCGAGCGAAAAGAGGCAAGCTTGATTGAGGCCCTCATGTACTAAGGTGGATTCAAAGAGAAAGTCATGTTGGGGAGCAGTTGGAGTGCAGATGCGGCGTTGCGATACCGCTGGTCTGAACGAGCGTCGAGTTCAACCTCCCGTGTGTTCCTGCTTCCTTTTTTTTCTTGTCGCGGACGTTGTACACTTCCAGGAATAACCTCCGTCGCTCGAACCACCCTCGCGCGCGCTACAACGCAAGAAGATTAAATACACATGAATGTCAAGTATATAGGACGAGGTGAATACAAGTAGGATTTCGGCTCTGAAAGATGACAGCGTGAATGAAGGTCTAAATGGATAACATTGAGTACACAGAAGAGAAAGTACAGAAGAAACAGAAACAGATACCCACATCATACTCGACAATGACGACAGAAGCGAAACCCATAAAGAAAAGAGAAAAGAATTGTACCACTAGGCCATTCCTCCAAGTTGTACGCCATAGTCGCCAGGCAGCTCTCGAAATCGAACTCGAACTCCACCTCCGTCTTCTTGTGCGTCTCCTCCTGTTCATCATTCTTCGCAGCATCAGTCTGCGTTTCAAGTGTGGATTCGGGATTGTCTAAACCGACGCCTAGATGCACAGGCAACCTTCACTCTCGTAGGCAAGGAGTTCCTTTGCGCTCTTTCACCGTCTTCGCGGTGGGGGGTACTTGTCTCGTCTTCGTCCGGGAGAGAGTCGAAGCGAGCATATACGTGTCGCTAGTCTAGTAAGGAATAATGAATGTCATGCAGCAACGGTGAATTGTCACAAACAAAGCGTACCTCGGAGTCGTCGTATGGTGAGATAACCTTCTTTGCCTGCTCAATCTGCGTCTCTAAACCTGAGAACGATCCGAGCGCTTGCATTTCGGCTGTCGAAGAGACGTTCGGAGAGCAGCGAAGGCGGTGGACGCGTCACATCCTCCGGAAACTTGGCTGTCGGACAAGTCAAAACCACTCGCTGTTGGCTTATTGGACTGGCGTTAATAGGACGAGGAATGATGAGGTGGAGGATGAACATGGGGGTCGACGGGCCGGGGGATGAACTACATAGTCCAATTGGAGGCTCGGTCACCGAGGTGCTAGTCGGTGAAAATAGGGCAATGACTTCGGGGAAGTCAACCAAGTGTCTTCTCCGCCCACTTCTTCAATCGTCCACCTCGGGATCCCGTACGCCTACTCAATTTGCCCCCTCCTAGGCGCGCTTCTTCAACCCGCTCCGCTCAGGCGAGCCTCTTCACCTACGCCCCTGGGACGCTTTTAAGACGTGTCAGGCAGACGACACCAATAAACCACAAGAGCACCTTCAAATCGACCAGGGGAACGAACACGTGCGGTGTGAAGGAAGGACAGACGAGAAGAGGAAGGAAGTGGGTGATGAAAGATTCGGTGGAATTTCCTCTCCTTTCCTCGTGTTTGCAATGCACTCTTCACCATCCATATGGCCAGACCAAAAGGTGTGACATCAACGGCACAAAGTGTGAGTTCAGTGGTGTCGCAGTGAGTTCTCAGATAAGAAACCTAGTCATTGTAAGAACGCGGACCAAGTCGTGGCCAAAAATCGAGGTACCAATCTTGAAGTAGGCGCGAAGAAACCCAGTTAGACGGCTGTCTGAGGTGGCCGACGTGTCGTCACGTTCAAGACGATCTGTGAGGGTGGGCGAATCCCTAGGGAAACTCATGTCAGAATCATTCACAAAATGGAGGTGGTAGACTGACTTTTTTCCAGTAAGAAAGCCGCCGCCGCCGCGGGATCACCACAAGCCAAAAACATTGCAGTATCCATGACAAAATGGCTGAAGGCTCGATCACCGGCTTTGGTGGCGTCTGGATGACACACCTCTTGACAGTAATAGGGTCATTGATGCGTCGCGTGCACATTGGTTCGTGAATCGAGTGCGACGTGATAGCAAATCAGATCTTCACGTGTAACGTGAGACGGGGAGCCGCCTCATTGAGTCGCGAAATAACGTTCATGAAATGGCCAGAAATCGCGGTTCGATCTTCTTGACAGAAAAGTTGGTGGCGAGGACAACAAACAATGCCTGATCCTCGTTTTTCCAACAAGACCGGGGCTTTTGACAAGGAATCCGGATGAAGGTTTAGTGACATGGACTATAAGCATACATGAGTTGGGAAGGAAGGCCGCGGAAGATTTCACGCACATTTGTACGCTCAAGCTCCGAGAAGCTGAGGCGGCAGTGACAAAGTCTACAGTAAAGGTCGATTAAATGTGGCCAAAAGGCTAGGTGGACAAATAAGTTCGGCAAGGGCGGCAAGTGACCGCAAGTGAGGGCCAAAAAGTCACTTTATTCACTCTCTGTACAGTGGAGGACAACATCGTCCTATCAAAGATCCGGACCGTCGACGTCGATATCTCAAATGACAAGCTCGGAGCATCAACAGAATCGTGGCGGGAAATTGACCATCAAATGTTGGATCGTAAACACTGATCTGCGGGGCAAAGTCTTGAGCGACATGTTAAAAAAGCCGAGCGAGGATACACGGACCTTCAGATTCAGGTCCTCAAACTTCCTTTGTTGCCGTTGGAGAACAAATTCATCTTGAGATATCCAAAAGTCGAGGGCGACTGTGAAAAGTTCAGATCATCGGACGAGAAATGGAAGAAATTAGGACTAACTAGACGGAGTTTGTGTCCTAGAGCGCACCAGAACCGCCAAGGCGAGTGGAATCCCAGGTCGAAAACTGAATAGGTCAGCGATTTGAACAACCTGGAAGCAAAAAGAATAGACATACAACGGTGCTTAATGGCACTAAAAGACGTCCTCGATGGTGGTTAGAGGCATGGCTAGGGTTCGAAAGGGTATGATGATGACAGTGGTGGTCGGAAGGAAACCGAAGCGTTCCGGTCACGATCGCCGCTCCTTCGTCTGATACCACCACGACACGCTCCTGTTGTCGCCATTTCTACAACGCTGCGACACTCTTTTTGCCGTTAATCCGAACTTGACTTTGGTAATAGAGCACCTTGAGCGATTGCGATGACAA